>OX336379.1:41183540-41451540 GCA_946902895.1 Fragum fragum
TTGACTGTTGAAATATGCATATCCTCCTTTTCTCAAGATGTTTTTCTTAAGTAATCGTCTGCAGTCTCTTTCATTGGTTTGTGACCTAAACGTGGCAACTGCAGCTTGAATAAGCTGAAGTTACGATATTAAGTCACCAAACAAACAAACGTGCATATATCACAAATGAGCTCAAAGTTTTCGTTCGGTGTAAATGAACGATTTGATTGGTCAATCTATTCTTTCGTTGACATACGCGATTTGTCAATGGGTTAGACCTGTCAGGTTAGGTGTTTGGCTGTAATTTCTCCCATTTTAAAAACCTCAAAATCGCGCGTTCGATCCCCGTGCCGACGCTAATAAAAAACTAACTGACTTTCAGGTGAGACGTTAAAAGTAGGTCCGGCATGAACTTGCTGTACACTGGGTATGTTACGGTGTTGTACATAGAGAACGTTATGGTGCTGTGCATCGTGTTGTACAACGAGTACATTAAAGAACCAGCCATAGCTCCCAGTATAAATTCGCCCTTGTCCTTGCACTACCCTTCGTAAAAACTAACCGTCGTCTGGGTGGGAGGGGTGTTTGTTTGTTTTGTTCTAATGGGGTTTAACGCCACTTTTAATTTTATTTCAGTCGTATCACGACGGCTGCAGCACCTAGCCATGTATTCCTGGTACTTCTCTAACCAATACTTCCACTACACCCTTTCCGTGCCTCCAGCTGCCCATCCTACTTAGGTTTCCGATTATCCATCCATTGGTGGGAGACAAATGTCGGAAAGGATATTTGCCGCGACCGGGGATCGAACCCAGGACCCAATGATTACGATTCCGACGCGCTATCATCTGCGCTATGGCTCAAGCATACGGATAAATGCTACGGTATAGCATATGTCAATCAAAAAATCAAACGGCCAATCAAATCATTTAATGAGACCGGTTGTGAAATTTGAACTCCTGCATTGGTCGGCATTTCGGAAAAGCTTGTTTGTTGGTTTTGTGACTTATTCAAGCTGTAGTTAGGACGTTAAGGTCGCCAACAACCGTTTTGTTACGTTTCCTGGTCATATATTTTACAGAATAACTTCGTTTAACCTATAACCAGACGACAAAATATTAGACTGGTCCAATCGGAGGAAGCTGCAGACGAACTTTTAAGTTGGCGGAATTCGAAAAATATTTGTCTTTTTAGGTAGAAAAAATTGTGGATAATGAAGAAATTGCTTGTAACAATTTTCACAATGTTTTCAAAAGCTTTGATTTTTAGGGGGCGTCTATAAGCGTCACTGTGTGGGAATGGGTTAAATGTCTATCAGATTCAGTGGGCGTGGTCAGCGGATTCAAAGGGCGGGGCTATAGCGATTCGCCGATTACCTTTCACAGAAAAAACACATTGTAACTAATGACAGTTGCGTGAAATCCAACACAAACCAAACCGACCGTGCTTTTCACTTACCCTGTTATAGTCTCGAAACATGTTTATAAACCACCAGATCGCTAGACCAGCGAAAAACATTCCCTCGTCAATATGTCCCCATAGGCTTCCACCCGTCATTTTTAATAAACTTTGTCCATCGAATAAAGAGCTAAAAGTTTAACTAAAGAACTCCGACAAGTAGCCCGAAGATCGTGATTATAATTATGATTGAGTAATTCGACCTTTCTTCTTTCTTGAAATTCTATCGAACGAATAATTCTCAATTTTAGCTAAAACACTTTTGAATGAATTTTCACTCGAGTTACCTAGGCCGAACTATGTCGTTTCAAATAACTATTTGAATGCAAAATATAGTTTTTTCCTTGTCGACCCTTTATGATATCGACAAAAGAAAGAGATTCGATGTTTAACCCTTAACTTTCCTGAAATTTACGTCGCTGTAACTATACTTGAGAAAACATTGTGGAAAAAGAAGAAATTGCTTGTTACAAGCTATTTCTTCTTTTTCCATTTCAATGTCCAACCGGAAGGTTGGTTACTTTTCGAATTGTGCTCATTTTTAATTGTCGTCTGCAACTTCTTTTAATTTGGATAAAAGTAAAATTTTGAATAACAGGGTAGGGTTAGACCAGTGTTTTGCGTGCATTATTCTTTTGGTAGTCATTATGTCGTTACATGTAATACAGCCTTATATTCAAGCTGTATTTACGATATTTTGGTTGTTAACTGCAGTGCGCATAGAAATAATTGGTCTACAAATGTAATTTACTTATAAGAAGGGTCACGTTTAACAAGGTTTTTTCCTATTTAACCTTTTCCCACTTTTTTGCAACCCCAAAGAAAAAAATCAGAAATTATTGTGAAAATGTAGAATTTGCTTTCAAAAAAGAAATTTCGTCATTTTCGACGACGGTTTCTACCCAAAAAGCCCCCCCCCCCCCAAAAAAAAAAAAAATCAATACTTGATTGATTCGGTAATATTGTCCTTTCAACTTGGGCTAGTCTGGGAATGGGTGAAAAAGAATTGGTTGGCGCAAAACTGTTTTAAGTGCTTCCGTACTTAAAACAGTTTTAAACTAGTCCATCATAGCGCAGTCGGTAGCGCATTAGACTCCTAATCTTCAATAATAAGATGTCATGGGTTCGATCCCCGGCGGCGGCACATGTTATCAATGGGTGGATAATCGTAAACCTATGTGGGCTAGCAGCTTGGGGGCTAGGAGGGGATATAGTGGTAGTACTGGTGTGAGAAATACCAGGAATCCATTGTTAGGTACTCCAACCTCCGCGATAAGACTGAAATACTGTTAAAAGAGGCGTTAAACCCCATTCAATCAATCAATCAACCAACCATCTAGTAAGACTTGTTCAACCAATTTGTGATGCTTCAAACGTAAAGGATCGATCGAGATTCTTATTAGACTTTGCGATTTTTACACGGGCGAGGGCAGACCAAGGTCGACACTTTTCTGTTTAGGTTATGATCATTTATTTCGATCGTAGATTTATCATTATATCCGTTGAATTTTTCATTGCAAGAAGGGCTCAACACTAACAGTGTTCCGGGATCCCGAGGATCCCTGAAAATGGGAAGGGAATCCAGCAATCTCAGGCTAGGGATTCTATTAGGATCCTTCAATATTTCACCAGTACAATAGATCTTAATGTGTTAACTAATGCTCCTGATTTTTTTGTTTGCTTGTTTTTTGTAGAAAACATTGTGGATAATGAAGAAATTGCTTGTAACAAGCAATTTCTTCATTTTTCACAATGTTTTCCGAAGCTTTTTTTAAAGTTGGGCTTAGAAGTACAGGATTTCCTGTGAATGAGTTAATGTATATCAAGGAGGGATTCCTGATTATATGGAGGAAACCCTGAAGTAAAAAGTAGGGATTACTGCGGGATCCCATTGAAGCAAAATTAGTGTGGATCCCCGGCTAGCCCTGAGGAATATTTGCGGGGTCCGATTTCTTTACCAAATATTTGCGGTTACTGATTACGATCTGCTATCTTTCAATCAATGGGTCTTGGGTTCGAAATTGCGGTTCGGATAGACATACTTTCATCATGATTTATATTTGAAAGAAGCCTCGTGACTGCCATTATTTTTTCTAACCAGTGGGTTAATGATAAGCAGTAGTCTTAACCCGTTACCAAGTGACAAACTTTTAGATTGGTCCAAATTGAAAAAGGTTGCAGACGACAATTCTCACGTGGTGCCATTTTAAACATCTCAGTCTTCTTGGGTAGAAAATAATTTGAAAATTGAAGAAGAGGAAGAGACAGAGAGAGACAGACAGAGACAGACAGACAGACAGACAGAGACAGATAGACAGAGAAAGAAGGAGAGACAGACAGACAGAGAGACACAGAGAGAGAAACAGAGAAAGAGAGAAAGAAAGAAAGAAAGAAAGAAAGAAAGACAGAGAAAATATCATTGATAATTCTTTGTTTTCAAATAAACAGTTCAACAAAGGCAGTAAACAGAAACAATTAAAAGGGGACAAGATAAAAATCCAAAAGGGTAAGATAGATACTATATATACTTTGCACAGGGTTATCCTGTTATTGGTTATACGAAATATGATATCAAATAATATACTGGTTTCAATTAATAGATCGAGAAACGCGATTTGTAAATGCAAATACACTGTCTTGTATGACCGTGGAGAGTAATTGAATATTGGTCTGGCTAACTTGGAAACATTGTAAGACTTGGGGGTGTTAACCTAGAAATTCAGAAATATTTTGTTAAGTGGGCAAATGCAAATTAGTTAAAAGAAGTATGGTGCTTTCAATTTTTGTCAAGATTATAGAGGGGGATAATCCGCATACCGATAAGGGCCTGTATTTTTAATTAGTTTTGGTCTCTTTCAAACGGATATGAATATTTACAGTTTTACGTGACATGTCCTGCAAAAGAAAAAAACTTAGTCAAATTCTTAACCTAAAAAAGTGCTAGGAAGTGCCACCAGGGATAGAAGAGAGATCTAAAGAGAAAATAGAATGTTCCATCAGAGGAAGGAGTAAGTTCCCCTAGAGAAAGGAAAACGTGCAATCGAAGAAAGACGAAATGAAGAAAAGACCGTGGAAATAAGAAATCAAAGGACTGAAAGTCCTGAGAGCAGTTTTGTTTGCTTATCAGTAGCTATGTTCAATAATGGTGTCTACATGCCGGCCATGTATGATCACAATAAGAGTCAGTAAAGCCACACACATACACACACACAGCGTGCATTTATCACCCTTTTTTTAAAACTGAACATATATTTCCTGCATAAGGAATCACCAATATAAGTAGTTGAGCTCGAATCAAAGATGAACACATTGACACAGAGTACATTGACACAGAGTATTCAAACACAAACAAGATCACAAGCTTAGGCACCTAGGGTTATCAAAGTTCATAGTGTAGGCTTCTCCATATAAGGATTTGTTTGTTTGTTTGGATGGGTTTTACGCAGCTTTCAACAATCTTTCAGTTATATCGCGGCGTCTGGAGCACCTAACAATGGAATCCTGGTATTTCTCACACCAGTATCATACCATTACATCCTTTCCTAGCCCCAAGCTGCTATCCCACATAGGTCTACGATTATCGACCCATTGGTGAGAGACAAATAGTCGGAAAGGATGAGTGCCGCCGTCGGGGTCCATATAAGGAACATACATGTTTATTCAAAATAAGAAACAAACTCCTTAAGTAATACTTGATGTATAAGATTTTGTACCTCGTCGCCAACGACGAGAACAACGGCATAAAGGGTATTAGCAAGAACAAAATGAGAAAAATCAAATAAACTGATATTGAAACATCGAAGTGGCATTAAGTAGCGAATCAAACACTAATTTGGGGAATTCTCTGCGCCACCTTCTAGAAGAAAATAGAGCCTTTTAACACATATTTATGCTCCCTTTATTACAATATGTAATAGAATATTAAACCTATTCAGACTTAGCGGGTTGCGCAGACTGACCTGGGTTCAAATTGTTCACTGTTTGTGGATATTCAGAACCTAGAATGGTCATTCTATCTTATGGTATATCTATATTTAACAATATTTGGCTAAATGCCATCTGCATAATCTTATTTATTTTTTCAGATATCTGATATTAGGATCTCCAAGAAGTTTGAGGATTAAAAAAGCGTTGTCTTGTCATGGGAAAATAACATTCGTTAATCTTCGGCAAATCTCCGAGGTGTCCGATAGATGTACGGAATTGACTGAGTTGTGACGAATGGAGAAAATATGCGACTCAAAATACGAATATGGACAACCTTGAAAGTACAAAAAGTACCGACCAGCGGAAAATTTGTTTAAGTTTCATATTTCGATATATCCAATTAACGTTAAAGCCCCACTGACACTTGGATAATCTAACACTCAAAAGATGAAAAGAAAATTTTTGTTTTCATGGAGGTATAAAACGAAAAAGCTTATCACACTGTATGAATACGCGAATACGTTTCATACCTCCCTGAAAATAAAAGAAATATTATCTACATTTCTTAAAGTTTTGTGACACCAAGCGAAAAAATATTTTACAAATTCTGTTACAATTAGAAATTAGACAATGAAACTATTTTGTGCACAAGCATACAAAATAAGTGCGTACTCAAACTTTTGTTTATGAAAGTATGAATATTTTTTCGACCAATCAGAGCGCTCTTTTTTGACAGACGGAACTAACAGTTAAATTATAAACATATAAATGCAGTTTCTGCACGATGATTTATTTTTGGTGGCATGTCTCTGTAGAATTTACATTTTAACCAATTCCAACACAGCAAAATTTTAGACTTGTCCAAACTGAAAGAAGCTGCAGACGACAAGTTTTTAAGTTGATGAAATTTTATTTATTTATTTATTATTTACTTTTCGTCTTTTTTGGGTAGAAAACACTGTGGATAATGAAAAAAATGCTTGATGCAAGCAATTTCTTCATTTTTCACGATGTTTTCCAAAGCTTTATTCTTTAGAGGAGTAAAATGGAAGGATTAAGTTGGAATGGGTTAAACAACGTTTTTATATAAGTATTCTACCCAAACTCTATATGTTGATGTGCCATTCGGGTATGGATCGCGTGGTTTTATATCGATTAATTTGTTTCATTTCGCTTTATTTAATTCATTTAACTTTTTTATTTATTTATTAACTATAATAAAACAATTTTCTGAATTAATAGTTGACACTTTTTGATATTTTTTGTTAAATGGTGCCAATATGGAGTAAATAGGAAGTTTTTGGAACCTGGTATCCTTGAATTAAAGCATTGCTGGGACATGAAATGCCCACTCTACGTGTATGTACAGTCGATTTCTAAATATCGATCCCTTTCTACCTGTGTTGAATACCATGATCTCTTTTTCAAGGCCAATATTTGATTTGCGGGATACTGCCTCAGTTCCGGTTGATACATACCTCACGTGTTCCGGTATTATTAGCAGGCAGCTCAACCTTGTCTATGTTTTGGTCGCTTGTTTACGTAAACAGTCAGGCTCTCATTGTAATTGCACTTGACCTTGAGGAAGTTTCCCTCTTACATCAACATTAGCGGTATACCTTGTTACATAATTGATCCATAACACTACTTATTTTAACATCTGTTCATGCGGTGTTTTCATAGAAATTAATTGTATTGAGATTTGACTGAAATGTGCAATATCTGGAAATAAATTCGCCAATCACCCTAAAACAATTTATTCTCTTAATTAATTTGTAGTTCTTATTTATACGAATATCATGTTTGCTTGTTAATTAGTCCATATGGTATCTTTTAAAAATGTTTGTTAACCATTCCCACTTAATCCCTCCTATTTACGACCCTCAAGAAAAAAGGTTATGGAAAATATTGTAAAAAATGAAATTGCTTATGGAAAAATATTGTGAAAAGGAAGCAATTGCTTCTTACAACCATTTTTTTCATTATAGACCTACACAGTGTATCATATCGAAAAAGACCAAAATAATAAAATTCCTTCAACTTGGAACTTTCGGCTCCAGTTTCTTTCAATTTGGACAGGTCTAAAATTGTGTTGTATGGAAATGGGTTAACCGAGCAACTTTCAAAAGCAGTCAAAGAATGTGTAAATGAAAAGCCTTTTTTCCCTCTAATTTTCTCTGAAACAATGGCATCTATCAATGCAAGTCCTCTTATTACAAGTGGTTGATTCCATCGGTCATTTATGGTAGCCCTATTTCAAGTTGGACTGCCTAGGAAGGTCTGTGCTGTGTTGAAAATAGACGCAGTACACAGTAGTCGCTACATTTATTTTATTTTGGCAATTTTGCAAACTTACCGATGTCTGTATGCCAAGACCAATAATCAGTTGCCACAACAAGTGACTAATGAAGTCTCTATTTAAATTTACAAAAGGACTGTGCATCCTTGCCCGAAATGATTCAGTATTCAAATGGATACACATTTTTTTCGATGAAATCCAAAAAGGCAATAAATGAAGGTTGGGCTTAGATAATGAAATCCACTTTGTATTCGAATCTGTGAAATAATAAATACAACACCGTTTCTTCATGTTATTAAGGTGATATTCGCTTTGACATATGCTACAATAGGGGAGTTCTTGTTCATACCTTAGTTTTCAGTAAAAAGCTGTCGACAAGATAAACAGATCGCGACTGCATGTCAATCAAAATCGTTGGACCAATCAAATAATTCACCAAGATCGGAGATGAACTTTGTTGAACTCCATTATAAATGGTCAGCATTTTTTTTAAAAAATGCCGTCATAAAGGCTGTTCCCGACGGCAAGGTTATCCAGCAGCGATTTAGCCTTCATTGGACTGGTACCACTGTCCAGCTTTGTTAAAGTCGATGGCGGTACCGGTTTTATTCCTGATCTCATACTATCTTTACAAAATAATACCGTTTATTACCACAGTCGAACTGTCGCATCAGAGATCAGTAAGCGTCGCCCGCGTGATCCGCCTAATGTGTAGACGCTGTCACATGGGAGAGGACGAAGTTCTATGGTTATGGTGTCACTGAGAGGTTTTAAATCATCCAAACTTTGCAACAAACTCCCACATGAGAGGGGGCGAATTTCTCTGGTTTTGGTATCACAGAGGGTCACTCATCGAATAATTTGATGACTGAAAAAAAAACTCCAGGTGTTGATCACAATACCGCTTTGCAAAGGAACAGCTGAAAAGGGACCCTCATTTTATGTACTATGCAGATGGTTCGTTAAATGCATGTTATATTATTTTGATACATAAGCATCAGATATGTACATTTTTACACAGATGAAAAGATAACAAATAAAAACTTGCCACAATCCTTCATGAAGAGCCTTTTCTTTTATGCCGCGGCCAAAATGCAGTAAATAGCACGTACGTCTCCTAACCACGGGGTTCTTGGTTAGATTCCCTGCGTCGGCGAATATCCTTTCGGATATTTGTCTACCACCAATGGGTGGATAATCGTAAACCTTAGTGGGATGAGCGGAAAGGGTGTAATGGTAGTATTATTGTAATAAATACGGGGAATGCATGGTTAGGTGCCCCAGCGGATGACTGAAATGCTGTTAAATAATTCTTTCTTTCATTATAATTTTATTCAAAACTACACTTCCGATTAGGTTTTTCTGTATTTAAATGGTGCAATAAATATCTCTTCGGAAAATGTTGACATAAACTCCTTACATGGAAACACCGTAATTATATGTATAACGCTGTCGAGCCCTAAATCACCGGCTGTATGTCATTACGCATTTGCACAATTCCCATCAATTTTACATAAGTCACGACATCTCGAAAAGTGAATCGATCTGATTTCTCTAAATTGTCTTACTAAAACAAACGTTTGTAGAGTATACAAAGCCTTGGAATCTAATCTTGCATTCTGACCATCTACGGACAATTTCAAATTTCGGGCCGAGTAAAATGAGGATAATATTCAAACTCTGGAGGCATTACCTATTACTTCGGCTTCAATACAACTCCGCTTCCGATTACCCAACAGTATTTTCTGTGGACTTCTTGGCCTTCGCCTTCTGAGAACAATGAGACGATTTGCCAAATTGTAAAATTTCCATGACATGGAGTAAATTTCTTCCATGAACCGCCTAAATTTCTACTGGCTTAAGTTTAGCGACATTTTTATAGCAGTGTTTACGTTTCCTTTTTTAAAATCTATTTTTAATGTGTACTATTTTTAAATTTTCATGGTTTATCTCTTATTTGATATTTTTGTGGTTCAGTGGAAATTGATTTTTGTGTCAAATCCCAGAAAGTCGGTTTGTTAAAATACTTTAAAATGCCCTGCATTAGCACCACTACAAACCACAAAAATATTCGCGTTAAACTATTGGGCCGGTAAATTCTTAGATCAATGAATTGACTCGTTCTAACTTTTGAATTTTTATGATATGGAGTAAATTTCATTCATTTTTTATCAACTTAGATTTAAAACATTTTTATAACATGGTTCGTCCTTTCTTTTTTTTATCTTTTGACCTGATTACTTTTTGTTATCAACATCAATATATTTTTGAGAGGGTGTTCATCTCAAAATTGTTTCTGGTATTTATTTGGTTCAGCGACCCTCGATTGTGGTTTCTGACATCCCGGAAAGTCAGTCACGGTATTAGAGTACAATTTTAGCTCCTCAGCTTTTGTGATTGTGTTCACCTCATATATCATGTTGTGCACTATCTAGAGTCTGAATTTTGTCTCTTTGTCTTGAAACTTTTCTAAGTGTAATTGTAGTATCATAGTCTTGGCTATTAGTCGGACAAGATCCATATATACCATTCCCACACACTCCCCCATTTATAAGCCCCTCAAGACAAAATCTTTGGACGACGTGAAGAAATTGCCTGTGTCAAGAAATTTCTTCAAGTTACACAGTGTTTTCTACCAAAAAAAGACAAAGAATTGTAGAATTTCATCAACCTTGAATTTTCGCCTGAATCTTCTTTGAATTTGGACCCGTCTAAAATGGTTACCAGTCAACTCGGCCCATAGAATAACTCGGCTCGGTCAACTCGGCCCCGATATATAATCTATAGTAAAATATACCATAATTCTTAGAGAATGTTTGAGTTTTGTACAAATGAGGCAGTATAACCCTACTATATTTATCTTTATTTCTTTTTCAAAATACATTATTTTGTGTTATTATTATTATTATCATTTCGAATTATTGCTTGAATATGTGCAATTTGAATGAATGTTAAATTTCATTTTTTCAATCTGCAGCTGATGCGTACGTAAATTTCCTCACCACTGAATGATGATTGAATAATTTTGTATTTGTAATAATTATACATAATAAATAATCAATATTAAATTAATTGACACGAAATAAAATTGGGACAGATTTATACGTTGGGCCGACTTTCCGATGGGCCGAGTTGAAATGGGTTGAGTTGACCGGTCACCTTTAGAATTCTGGCACTGTGGGGAATGGATTAAAGGCATATGTTAGACCAAAAGCGATGCCAAATGATATTTATAAAAAAACTTGTGTCCACACTAAAGCATTTATATTTTGTCCAGATATCCAAAACATAACCCATAGCATTATTTATTACCATCGACAAGTTCGAAAACTGACAATAAAGAAAATGCGTTCATTTTTGCTCGAATGTCAGGGAATGAATGTTAGTCTTGGCCTATACTTAAATACTGGATCTCATGTAGCCTAGTCAGAAAACTGACATGTCCACAGAATTTAAAATCAGACGACTCTGTTTGCTTTCTAGTGGACTAATTCTAATCCAAACCAAAAGAAGGTGAAGACGATCATCAGCCACCAGCGCATTGCTCTAATATATGGGCCGAATTAATCAACGGGACAGAGTGAAGCCCCCCCCCCCCCCCCAAAAAAAACACCACTACCGCAAATTAGTATTCCGTGACCATCAACTGCGAAATTTGTTTAACACTTTCCCTTCAAAATGGCACAAGCGGCCAAACACGGGTTTTTAATGAGAGAAGCTCACCGATAATCTTGATTGATATTCGTAGGTAAAGAGCCATTGACAAACGCATGAAGCATACATATGCTTAATGAGGCTTTGGATTTTTTACTTGCAGCTGGTTTACGTTGTTTTTTTTGACAAACGAAAAAGTCGGTCGAAATTTTCGCAAACCGGAATGGTTTTCGGAATAATTAGTATCCGGACGGTCATTTCATAGAGTGATCCGATTTCTGTATTCCGCGGATTTTTTGTCGTGTCATTTTATCCTAGACTCCAACTAAAATTTTGTTTTATTATTATGTTTCTTAGGTTTTTACCCGTATTCTCAACAAATTTTCCCTGTGGTCCTACGGTACAGTCCGGCCGTCTATGAAAAAGGTTTTGGAGAGAGTTCCTGATTTAACTGTATTGCAAAATTTTAAACCTGCCAATTCCAATGGAACTTTTCACGCTCTCGCTGTACATGCGTCAAACCAAATCTCGTTAAATGCCATATTTCTGTGAGACTAGGTCATGTGATCAATTGCAGGGAGTCAATAAACTATCACCATATAAACCTATAATATGAAATTAGGCAAAGCCCAGAAAAAATCAAGCTCTTACAACAAGCAACCTTGCTTAAAAAAAGATTTGGATATTAAATCATAATGATAATCTAGTTTTACTTGTTTTACCTCATGCATGTCCAGCATGATATCCAGTACTTTATCCTATGTCTAGGTCCTGTGGCACTATGGCTCTTAATTGGATAGAAATCTAGAGTTGTTGGTTTGGTCACATGGATATGTCGTTTAGCAACACATTTCAGACCACCTGCTTAGTACTTTGTATACCCAGACAGCACATGAGTAAATAAATTATGTTGTGATATAACTGAAGTATTGTTCAAAGAGACTTTAAACCCTTTAAAAACAAACAAATTATCCTCTCTACTTATTCCTTTTTTAACATTAGATTAAATCTCTTTACAGCAGTAAACGGTAGACAAAAAGAACAAGAACAGTATTAAATTAATCACTTTGATGACATTAAAAAAAGGCTCTATACTACATAATTATACGCCTGAAAAAGCAATGTAACAAGATATAATTTCATAAACAATTAAAGACTATATTTCTGATAAAGGTTAAAGTAGTTGCTCTTGTTTTCTTTTATGAGATGATTAGAGGTTCAGAGACACACCGTACACATTTGCATAAGAAAGAGCAGAGAAAAAATGATTAAAACTCTTATTTTGAGAAAAGGGATAGATAATAATATTCAAGTAATGTTTTTATAGATTGTTTGTATGATTTTACTTTTAACTTTGATCAACCTGCCAGTTAATAGTATATCCCCTCAAAGTTAACTTTTGTGCACTTGTTTCCTGACTATTAGCCAGTGTTCTGCTAAGTAACTGAACAAAAAGTATGAATGTAAACCCAAGTCACAGCTGATACTAGAGGCAGACTAGAGATGGATATTTTAGTTCAGTAGTTTTCAAATAGCTTTTCCCAATACAAGATAGCAAATGAAATTGAAATATATTTGCAGTTGTCATTTCATAAGTGCATTTTGAATTTATAAGTGCATTTTGAATAAAATAAGATAAATGTATCATATTGTGTAAAAAACATTGTATAACAAAAGGTGAAATTACTTCTAAAAAATAATTTCTCCTTTTAACACAATGCTTTTGGTACATATTTTTCATAAGGATAGTACTCTTTTTTAAGGATAGTACACAGGGCTTTTTTTCTAGAAATTGGGAAGAGGCCTTAGCCTGTTCGTTTTGGGAAAAGCGCAGTTTTCAGAAGAATTGGGAAACATAAGTTTGATAAAAGAAAGTAATAGAAGTAAGATTCATGCATCATTTTCAAGATTCAATGATAAATAACTATATTTAAGGGTCTTATCAGTAATAAAATGAATAGAAATGTTCAACTAAACAAATTTAGAAGAAAATAAATCCATATGATGCAAAAATAAGCTGTATTTTTGGGAATTTTCTCTGCCACAAGTGGCCTTTTTTGAATTGGGAAGTAGCCTTTTATAGGTCCCTGTTAAAGAATGAGAAAAAGCCCTGGTACATATTTAAGAGGGTTGATATTCAAATCCAACTATTGATAAGAAAAAGGAATATTATTTTGAATGTAGGTTCAAAGGATTCATGGTTTATTTTAGTTATGGACATTAGCTATAATGACCGAATGCTGTAAAACGTCTAAAGGATACAGACTTTATAGTCATCTTGCGCTTTGTGTGAAAAGGTCAATTAAAGGTTTTGTAGAAAACTTTAAAAATTCAATTTTCTCAGAAGCCAGTAGATTGATATCAACTAAATGTAACAAGAATTATCCTTTGTCAGAGTCCTTCAATGAATTTGATAGGATGAAAAACATGGCTTGGGGGGGGGGGCCTCATTCCCATATATGGAATATATCCTGAATCCTGCAGATGGATTTCAACCAATTTCACAGAAATGATCCTCAGGTGACTTTTTGTCAGATTGTTTTATATAATTGTGATTGGTTGAAAGCATGACTTTTGTTGTTGTGGCTTTTGTCCATATGATAGTATAAAGTGAATTTTTTATAAATAGCTTTTCATCTGACTTAGTAAATGAATTTTACATAACTCGACTTGACTGTTGTAAATGGTGAAAAGTTTGGAATGCTTTTCTATTCTTATTTCAAAGATTTCAGGACTGGATTTATTTGCCAGATACAGCAAAGATGATTCAGTTTATATTGAATTCCAGAGAACACCACTTGCTTAATCAGTACATTCAGGCTTGTGGAGTGATATAAGCGCTCAAACGCCTCTAGTTTTCATTACAATTCTTCTAGAGATGGGGCGAATTGATTTCTGGATCTGTCAATTGTGAAGGCAAATGAAAACGATGAGATCAGGGGATAGCATATTTATGTAAATATGAGAGGCATGACAGTACTACCTACTTATTTGTGAGTCTTGGGCTTGCAAAACCTGATGTTAACCATTAAAGAAAAAGAGCTAAAGATTTCGAATTCTCTCAGATGTAAGATGTGTACAGTAAAAGAAAGGAGCCAAAGATCTTTAATTCAGATGTTTACCATGGAAGAAAGGAACTTAACCATTGTCATGCTGAATAAACCCTGTTTAGTATTACACTTAACACTTTCCTGTTCAATCCCTGGTTTTTACGTCCCTTTGATTTTATACTTGAGAAAACATTTTGGGAAATGAAGAAATTGGTTGTGACAAGCAATTTCTTCTTTTCCCACAATATTTTATACTTGTAAGTTTGTTACTTTTTAAATTGCACTCTCTTTTAGTTGTTGTCTGCAGCTACCTTCAAATTGGACAGGTCGGGAAAGGGTTAAATCAAAGCACAGAAATGTCCTGAGACACTAAGTGCAGGTCAATATTTCTGGATTTTACATACAATTCAGGCTTGAAAGGGGTTAGCAGGTGGTATAGACTAAGATCAGACTACACATATGTGCAAGCTGATGCCTCCTGCCCAAACGGGAATATTCCAATTTCAGCATGACAAGGGTTAAGAAATAAATCCCACTGGATATATAATGTTTGAGGAAGAACTTCAATTGACGTCCAAGAGGATATGCCTCACTATATGCTCTGGGGAGTTGTTATTTACAGGAGAAAAAAAAAAGACTCTTTTGGCTGGCCTTTCTGATTGACACAAAGAAGCTGCCGTCATAGCGCAGTTGGTAGCGCGTCGGACTGTCAATCTAGAGGTCCCAGGTTCGATTCCCGACGGCGGCACTCATCCTTTCCGACTATTTGTCTCTCACCAATGGGTCAATAATCGTAGACCTATGTGGGAAAGCAGCTGGAGGCTAGGAAAGGATGTAATGGTAGTACTGGTGTGAGAAATACCAGGATTCCATTGTTAGGTGCTCCAGCCGCCGCGATATGACTGAAAGATTGTTGAAAGCGGCGTAAAACCCCATTCAAACAAACTGATTGACACAAAAACATAGATGTAATGTGATGTCAACCAATTAAAGCCAAGTACTAAATCGCAGGATATTGCTGACTTATTTGTGGAATTCAATAGGAACATCGCTTGGCTAGATCCGTAATTGGAATTTACAAGGGTTCATTTTGATTGGCCGAGTGAATATAGATTTAATACAGAAAGACGACTTTGAGGCAAGCTATTTTTACACTCAGGAATGCTACATTAAAAACCCTCCTTACGACCACCTTGAAATATGGGCACCCCACTATTAAGACAGAATTTTAACAGAACTGAATTTTTTCTTTATTGCAATGGTTGCAAACCCCTCTAAAAAGGCACCCCACTATTCTGAATTACAACCACTTAATTTAGTACCAACTATAGCTGATACACTAGATAAGAGTGACACTCATTGGGTATGAATGCTTCGTAAATACAGTATCGGATTTTTTATTTTATGATACCCGAGTAATAGAGTCGAAAGTGAGAAAGTATCCATGAAGACACAATTGGTTTGTTTACAGCGTTCTGACCAGTTAATTAGCAATTAAAATTTAATTTCAACTTAATTGATGTTCAGTATTTGCATTATAGAAGATACGATATCAACAGTTTGACACTTTGAACCTGTACTTAGGAATAAATAATCTGAGATTGGACTTCCGAATCAGATCAAAATGGAGACGAGAGAAAGTAGAATTTGTCAAAAAATTCAAATTGAAAATGACATTAGATTCCGCTGTTATACATGTTTTTATGGTTTTAATTTTGTATGTAAAATATGAATTAATTTAAATAATGATGATAAAATAAACATGAATTCCTTGAAAACAAACGACCAAACTTCAGTATTACAACCAGCCTGCTATTACGACCACTTTCAAAAAGTACAGTAAGTGTTCTTATTAAAGGAGTTTCACTGTGTTCTTAATCAGAGTTATTTTCCATTTAATCTTTTTTGAAAGCTGTCTTCGCTGTTCTAATCAGACACGCTAAGTAATACAGACCAAATGCGATTTTCATTTTTTCATACGTATCTTTACTCAACAGAATTAAAATACATGTGTATTTTAGCTATATTTAACCCTTGTCATGCTGTACCCAGAATAATTCGGTTTTGGCAGAAGGTGTAGTCAAGATCAGCCTGCACACAAGTGCAGTCTGATCTTGGTCTACACCTTCTGCTTGTACTTTTCCTGTTTGAGTTGTTTATGAATTTGATTTCTAAAATGAAAAATTGATTTTTGAACAAGTTCTATTAAAGCTTTCAGCCCTTTGATTTTACAGCAATTCAGTAAGGTAATTCATACAGCATGACAAGGGTTAACACGTAAAATTGGCAGGTGCGCTTCCAATCTGGATCTCTGAAAAGTGCTTTAAAAATCATCAGGCTTTATCTCAGGTGAGTTTCCAATGGCTTCTTGTTTACATGTGGCTGGATTGAAAGAAGCAAATAATATAAGAAAGGCATAACATACCTATCCTTTAATTTTAACCCTTTACTTAAGGTGGATAGGGTAAGATGATATATAAAATTCTCTGTTGCCTGGAAAGGAGCCCCAGATTTTTTGCATGTGGAAAGATTAGGGTCTAAAACATATTTTGTAAACAACACAAATTCAGCAGGTGGTTATTAGCTAGTAAGCGTCGGCTTTGTTAGCTTAAGTTTACCCTTGTCATGCTGAATAAAGTTCTATTTAGAATTACACCATAATCAAGGCATAGCTATTTTCCGGTGTATTAGTAACAAGTCAATATTTCTTCTGAAAACTGATTTTATAAAAATTTTGGCTTGAAAAGACAAGCAGGTGGTGTACTAATCAGACTGCACGTAGGTGCAGGCTGATCTTAGTCTATATCTTCTGCCAAAACAGGAATATTCCAGGTTTAGCATGACGGGTTAACAGACAAAGTCTTGATATCTTTGCAGAGGTCAACAAGTGCAAACAACTTCCCGAGGCTAAACCACTAAATCCATTGTAAGCATTCGCCATAAAAGAAGTTCTTATGTATTTCAGAAATATTGCTAATTCTGCCATCTCATTTTTAGCTCACTTAAGCATATTGTGTACAAATAACTCAGATCAAAGTCTACAAAGAAGTTGCAGACGACAATTTCAAATTGTTGAACATTTCAAAATATTCATCTCTGGGTATAAAACAATGTTACAAATTTTCCACATTGTTTTTCTTAAGGGAGTGATTGTGTGGGAATGGGTTAACTCCTTGGTTACTCTAACCTCATTTATTTATCATGATAACCTTTGATAAAGAACATTACTTAACAGAACTATGCTTTGCTAGCTTACAGTACTTTCAGTGTTTTGATTTTTGAAATTCAGAAATCAGTCTTCTGAAATTCAATAAACTTGTTGCAGTATTCAGCTTTGACAAATCACTTTTCATTGTGTTTGTAAGAAAACTGTTTAAATCATATCACCTGTCTGGTAATGAGTTGTAATTACGACAAGTAACTAGGAGAATATTGAAATCAGTAAAGCCCGTATACCCGTTTTAACTGAAAGTAGTGTATACCAATCAAGGACAGACAACTCTGGTCTAGAAACTAATCTAGAAAGGTACCTTGAAAGTTTATCTACAAGTGTTAGTCCCCAACAAATGTTGAAAAGAATAAAAATCATTGGGCAGAAACAAAATGGGCCTGTGATGCACTAGTGAACCAAGGTAAGTTTTTCAGGATTTTTTTTTTCTAAAGTTGTTTTAGCAATGAGAGAGAATTAATAATCAAAATTCTGAAACTTGGCAAAATAATGGTCGTAAAAGATATATTGGAAGCTATCATTGACCAGTACATAAGTATAAGAAAAGCATAGTACTTATTGCAACGTGGCTGTTCAAGTGCCTGATAGTTGGTAAAACATCTCGGTCAAAATCAAAAAGGGCAAAAATATTTTGTTTAAAAATACATTTAGGGTTATCCCCTTTGTTGGTATGGATTGCTCTTCTGATAGTGAACATATTATCTTTCGAGGTTCTCCCGAATTGTGTTCATTCAGACCAGAGAAACTACAAAATGTCCAAGTTCTTCTATGTTGAGAAAGATGAATACTTTGTTCAAAAATGCATTCAGAATTATACCCCATATAACATGGCAAAAATTATAGCATGGTTTGGAGGTAGGGGGATGGGTAGTGTATATGGGTTATCTCAACGTGTCTCGTAAGCACTCTCGGTCAGAAATGAAATTGGAAACAGCTTTTCTTGATCTTTTCTTTTGTTTCAGAATAGAGATAAAGACCTAACCTGGATACTGTTCTACAGTCAACATCATTCACAAGATGGAGGAAAAGCTTCTTGGACGGGCTGTGGAATTCCATGGACCGGATTTCCTACGGCAATTACAACTGGAACAACAAAACTTACCTTCGAATATTTTCCTTCATCTACAGAGGCACAGACCCCACCCACCCGAAATTGAGTGAGTTGGCTATACAGTGTGGCACTTTCTATTTTGGGTTACCTCATTTCTCCTTTTCTGATGATTTTGAGATCAAGGCTCAATCTTGATGTATGAAAAAATTTGGGCTTTGCAGGTGGGGCTTATCAGACTTATGAAAAATTATGAAATAATTCTGTAGAAATCTTCTTAACCACTGGGACAGTTTGGAGTTATCTGTAAGAATGTTCCTTGGGTTACCATTTTCAAAATTTGTTCTTGAAATCTTGATTCATGAAAAATAGTGGTGTGGCAGGGCCGAGCTTATCATGAAAAATGGTGAAATAATTCTGTAGAAAACTTCTTCTAAAGTGATGGGCCAATTTTGGCCAAATGTGGCAAGAATGTACCTTAGGTGACCCTTTTCAAAATTTGTTTCTGAAATTTGATGTTTGAAAAATGTGCATGGCAGGTGGGGCTTATCAGACTAATGAAAATTATTGAAATAATGCTTGGAAAAAACTTCTTGTCCTAAAAACATGGCCAATTTGACTAAATTTTGCAGGAATGTTCCTTTCCTAAAATTTTGATTTGCAAAAACTTGGGGGGGGGGGGGTTGGTGGGATGCAAGGCCTTGTTTAGACTTGGAGAAATCATGATAAAATTCTTCAAACATCTTCTAATCATGAAATAATTCTTTAAAATCTCTCTCCTCCTAATCTTCTAGGCTTAGGAGACCCTTTTCAAAATTTATTTCTGAATGCTTGGTTCCTTAATTGGGGTAGTTGCAGAATTATGCTAGTCAGACTTTGAGAAATCATAAAATAATTCTCAGGTGAGCAATTTAGGGCCAATTTGGCCCTCTTATTGTTACATATTACATGTACTGGCCAAAACATTTGCAATACATGTATAAATTTCTTTGAGCTGCCGTCATCGTCTCTCACCAATGGGTGGATAATTGTAAAACTAAGTGGGATAGAAGCTGGAGGCTAGGAGAGGATGTAGTGGTAGTACCCGTGTAAAAATACCAGAAATCCATTGTTAAGTGCTTCAGCTGCCACGATATGACTGGAATACTGTTAAAAGCAGCGTTAAACCCCATTCAATCAATCAATCGATAAATTTCTTTGATCTGTGTCAATCTCTTTGTGTAGATTTCAGTGTGTGTGGGCCAGCGAACTGGTAACCCATTCCCACACAGTGATGCATTTTGACGCCCCTGAAGAAACACGATTGGGCAAAACATTGTGTAAATGAAAAAAAGACTTGAATCTAGCAGTTTCTTCATTTTATCCAATGTTTTTGTACCAGAAAAAAAAATTGTCAACTTTCATTTGTCATCTGCAGCTCCTTTCAAATTTGACCTGTCCAAACTTTTGACGTCTGGTAACCTTATCCGTAGGTAAATTAACAGTAACTTTGTGTTATGATAAGAAAATAATGTGATTTTGTAATTCTTATTTGCAGTTTGACACATATTTACTGAATGGGTATGATATGTAACATAGTACATGCTTGGTAAAAAATAGGAGGTAGACAATTTTCAATATTGCATGGACAATTTGTCTGTGAGTTCTTTGATTTTGGGCCAGTCTAACGTTATGTCATCTGGTAATGAGTTAACCCATTCCCACACAGTGAAATTTTAGTCCGGTCCAAATTGAAAGAAGTTGCAGACGACAAATTCAGGTTGATGAAATTTTTCGTTTCTTCAACTTTTTGGAGAGAAAACATTGTGTAAAATGAAGAAATTGCTTGTTACAAGCAATTTCTTCATTTTACACAATGTTTTCCAAAATGTTTTCTCGTCCAAAAGCGTCACTGTGTGTGAATGGGTTAAAGGATGCAGAATTTGCGTTCTATTTTAATTTGTCTTTCAGTGATCCTCAGTTTATCATGAATGTGAGAAGATTCATCTCAAAGAAGGCAGACATGCTGTTTAAACCTATTGACAATAAAGATGTTAAAACTGGCATGAATACCCTAGATGATGACGGTACTGTTTAAATTTTGTAGATTTTTTCAAACCTGCTTGCATTGAGCAACTCTTAGTTGTCAATTTTGCATATGTATTTTTAACCTATTCCCACATGATAAAATTCTAGACCAGTCCAAATTCAAAGAAACTGCAGATGACAAATTCAAGTTGGTGAATCTTCAAAATCTTTGTCTTTTTTGGTGGAAATACTGTGTATATTGTAGAAATTGCTTGTACAAACAATTTATTCATATTCTTAAGTGTTTGCCAAAGCTTGTACCGGTATATTGAGGGGCGTTTAAAAGCATTGTTGAGTGGAAATGGGTTAAAAAGTGTGTTAGTGGGTCAATCTGTCAGAATATTTCATGAGCATATCGCCTACATGTATGAATAGATTTCAAAATAATCTCGCAGATTCATTTTGTTCTCCATTATGAGTAGATGTTGCGTTTTAAGCAAATTTTTGGATTGCTCCAAGGTCAAGGTTACACCTCAAGGTCAAACATGTAAAAAAAGAGATTGTTAAGAGTGTATCTCATACATTTGTGGATTTTTTTCAAAATAAGTGTGGACAATTTCTCTCCGTCATGAATAATATGTTATTTGAAATCAAGTTCAGGCGACTGCAAGATCAAGGTCATGCTTCTAGGTCAATTTTTCAAATTGAGCTTGTCCAGAGCATAACACCAATAATTTTGGATGAATTTCAAGATGACTTGTCAGAGTGGTCATGACTAGTTGCGCTTTGCAAATAATTTTTTGATAGCTCCAAGGTCAAAGCAACATCTTTCGTTGCAGGAAGCTCCATTCCTCTCCTTGGCCATTCTGTAACTAAAAGCATCAGCTCTCGACAGACCATTTTATAATTCAAAATTTCCCACATAGGTAAATCAGATGTTTTTCCGAACATGTCAAGGTAAAACCAACAAAAAATAAATAGTCTCAAAATGCTGATTTATTTGAGTTGCCTGTCTCTTTTGGTTTTAAATTCAATTTTAACCCTTTCTGGGATCTTGACATTTTAGCCTAGTCCAATTGAGAAAAGTTGCAGACAACAATAGAAATTGAATGCAATTTGAAATAAAACCATCCTTTGTGGTAGAAAATCTTGTGGAAAAAGGAGAAATTGCTTGTTACAAGCAATTTCTTCTTTTTCCACTTTGTTTTCTTAAGTGTAAAATCATAGCAACATACAATTCAAGGTTTGTACAAGAAAGGGTTAAATTCAGACAACCTTTCTGATGAAGGATTTGTATGTTTTGGCCCTAACAAGAATTGTCCTTGTGTCTTTCAGGTGTAGATCTGATGATTCAATTACACAATTTTCAAATCAAAAATAAAATTTTGGGCAATTTTGATTCAAAGAGGGGCTTATTAACCCTTGTCATGCTGAAATCCATTCAGGTCAAAGGGATGAAATCAATGGAAACACTAGTTGTAGATCAATATTTCTTTCAATTTTTTTTCTCAAACATGGCTCTGATTGAATTGGACAGACAGGTTGTGTAGACTAAGATCAGACTGTACATATGTGCAGACTGTTCTTTGTCTATACCTTCTAAAAAGTAGGAATATTACGGGTTCAGTAATGACAAGGGTTGAATTAAGCCAGTTTTAACCCTCCTCCCTGTCTTCTCTGTCTTGGAAGTAAAACCAGGCTGGATGTGTTTGTCTGAGATTCACCTAACCTTTTACAATAGAAATAAATTCTAAATCATATCAGGAAATGTACGACAAATTGATGTATTGTTACATCTTCAGAGGACAGCTATGCAAAGATGCCACCCTTGGAGACGTTTATGGGAATTGATCCAAATACATGTAGAAGACACTTTTTCAATGTAAGTGTAATATATTAACTCATTCCCACACAATGACGCTTTTAAACACCCCTCAATATAAAAGCTTTGGAAAACATTGCCGAAAATGAAGAAATTGCTTGTGACAAGCAATTTCTTCATTTTCCACAATGTTTTCAATCCAAAATGATGAAGAAATTCAAAAATTCCATCAACTTGAAATTGTCGTCTGCAGCTTCTTTCAATTTGGACAAGTCTAAAATTTCACTGTGTGGGAATGGGTTAAGTGCAAGGAACATTGACAGATGGTTTACACTACCCACTGACTCCACTGCCCCGCCTACTGATTCTTATAGGGAGTCCCACTTCTATATCAATCGATGGCTGGTCACATGTAACAAAAAAATAAAATGGTTGGTTAGCAAGCTAAATGTCATAACTACAGCTTGGTTAAACTGTTATGACTTTTCTGTCGCCAAACCAACAAATAGACTTTCCATAAATGCGGCAAATGTTCACTTCCAGTCTAAATGAAAGATTCAATTGGCAGATTGATTCTTTTATTGACAGCCGCAATTGGTCAAGGAGTTGACAATGTTAATTAAAAAACCCAATAAAACGATTGACCAATCAAATCCTCTTTATGACTAAAGTTGATTGGGAATTCCAACTTCAAGATTTGAATTTCACATTTTCATTTGTGGACAACTAAAATATTGTAACTACAGCTTATTCAACCTAGCTCAGTTGGTACAATGGTATGCTATCCATGATTTTGTTTTTTTTCAACCGCAGCCCTGCTAATTTTCATTTAGAGAAATTTAATGTATTGACAGTCATTGCAATATTTCATTTGTCTCTCATCAATTGTTGAATGATAAGAATCAGTTGGAAGTAGGATGAGTAGCCAGTTGGCCATTTTTAGTTCCACTATTCGAAGAATAGTAGGCGATTCTAGTCAGTCTGCATCGACATTATGCTTAAGATAAAGTTTTATGTGCAACCTCACTTTACGTTTTCTCTTTTCTCTTTTTCTACTAATGTTATTGCTCTGAATCTTTAGTGCACATGCCATTAGTGATCATGATATCATCTCCTTTTTGTTAGAGGGTCAGTAGACATCAATACATGCCAAATATCAAAACTCTAAGCCTAATGATTTAGGAGGAGAAGATTTTCAAACATCATCAAAGATTTTTAAAGTTTTCCTTCTTTATTCCTATGTAAAATCAGGGATCACACAGAAAAGGGCTAATTTTTAGACTACGGTAAATCTTTGAAGTATTTTGGTAGAGGGTCAATAGATGATGTTGTATAAATATAACAAAAAAAGAATTAGCATATTCAGGAAAATAGCGCTACATGGTGGGATCATCAAAATACCTAGGATTAAAAGAGAAAATCCTTAAACATCTCCAAAATAAACAGACAGAGGGCTTTGCTATTTTGTTTATTTCATAAAGCCATGAACCATCATACTCAGGGGAGCAATTTAGGACCGACGTGGTCCTCTTGTTACATTTATGTTGAAGAATTATGCATTAATGACAACATTGAATTACCTTACTATCTAGCACTCACAATAGTTGAGCCTAGCTCTTCACTGACAGCTCTTGTTAACCCATTCCCACTCAATGACGCTTTTTAATGCCCCTCTAGAAAAAGCTTTGGAAAACATTGTGGACACTGAAGAAAGTGCTTGTAACAAGCAATTTCTTCAGTGTCCATATTGTTTTCTACCCTAAAGGCCAAGATTTTCTTAATTCATCCAACTTTTAATTTTTTGTATGCAACTCCTTTGAATTTGGACCAGTCTAAAAAAATATTTGTGTGGTAATTGGTTAATGTGGCTATGCTTGCGTGAGAAACAATAGAAGGCCATGGGTAATCCATGATAAAGTAACTGAAATACTGCTGAAATCTGTGTTAAACCCCCATTCCAGTGATAATGTCAAGACATGTAGTTTGCTAGATTCTGTTCTATATTCTTTTCCTTTCCAGAGTTTAAAAGTGCGTGACCTTGTCATTGGAATTGTTACATCTATTTTGGACAGTGGACTTGTTCTGCAGTTATTGTGCATGGATGATGATAAAAACAGAGATATTGATTCTCTCCGAATTACAGTAAGATTTCTTATTTTACAACTGTTAACTCATGCCAACACAATTCCTCCTTTTGATACACAGCAAGAAAAAGCTTTGAAAATCATTGTGAACAATGAAGAAATTGCTTGTAACAAGCAATTTATTCAATGTCTACAGTTTTCTACCCTAATTTTAGGCAAAGATTGTCTTCATTCCATCAATTTGAAATGTTGTCTGTAAATCTTTTGAATATTGACCAGTCTAAAACTTGGTTATGTGGTAACTTGATTAACTCTTGTCATTCTGAACCCGGAATATTCCGGCTTTAACAGGAGGTATAGACAAAGATCAGACTGCACAGTGTAGTCTGATCTTGGTCTCCACCTCCTGTCTATCCTTTTGAAACCAGAGTAGTTTATGAAATTAATTTTCAAAAGAAGTATTGACAACTGAGCAACAAGTGCTACCAGTGCTTTCAGCCCTTTGATTATTATTCTGAAAAGGATTTATTCAGCATGACAAGGGTTAAGAAAGTGTTATGGTCCATGTGATTATGCTGGTCTTGAAATAAATCAAAATAGCATTATGAGGGCACATTCTATAGCAGCTTTAAATAGAAAATAAAGCCTCTGAAAGTGAAACTCAATCATTTTCATCAGAGTTGTTGAATTTTTCAAGAGGCCAACTTTTTCAACTTGGGTTTTTCTACTTGCAGACAAAAACCTTTTTCAAGGTCACTTGTCTGGGTACAGTTAAATACCATGGAAAATTTTGGAATGATACAAAATAGATCTCAAAGATGAATTATCCTAATGTTTAAAATTGAGGCGAAGAAAATAGTTGTTTTGATGCAGAAAGTGCTGGGTTGATGCTGAAAAAAAACTTTTGTTTGCAAATTGAGTTAAAGTCAAAGGTCTGAAAGTCCACAACTGTTGGTCAGCATTCTTTTGTAAGTATCACTAGCCTAAAAAATCAAAAAGGTGGTGTAGACTAAGACCAGGCTGCCATTATTTGCATTATCTTCATGCTAATTTTAGTTTAAACCTTTCACTAAAGCAGAAAAATTGCAGCATGACAGGTGTGAAAATCAACCATAACCTAATGGCTACAAAGTACTACATTATAAGAATCTGAACACAATTTTGCTGCTGATATTTGCAGGCATTTGTCCCAGTTAAAGAAATCCCAAAAATGTTTCCAACACAAAATCCAACAGAAGGTTATCAAGTGCAGGATTTTATACGAGGTAAGGGGAAATAACCAGGGACTGTTGTTGTTAAAAGTAAGTAGCTTGATTACTTATGTTCTGTATATTTTGAATTCTTGGACCACTTCAAAAAAAGAAAAAAAATACATACACACATACACACACAAATATCCTTTAGTGTAGCTTTCACTGTGAATAGCCACCGTCATAGCGCAGGCGGTAGCTGGTTGGACTCCTAATCTTCAATCATGATACATCATGGGTTCGATCCCCGGCGGCGGCACATATTCTTTCTTACATTTGTCTCTCACCAATGGGTGGATAATCGTAAACAATGTGGAATTGCAGCTGGAGGCTAGGAAAGGATGTAGTGGTAGTACTGGTGTGAGAAATACGAGGAATCCAGTGTTAGGTGCTTCAGCCACCACAATATGACTGAAATACTATTAAAAGTGGTGTTAAACCCCACTCATTCAATCAATCAATTCACTGTAAATATGTGTAGTGTCCTTCCTATTTTCATTTGCTTTTGAAGTAGACCAGAGATATTGTATTAGCAGTTTTGTATTGCCTTTATCAGGGAATTTTTAAATAACTTTGTTATTATTGCAGATATTTTCCCAGAACTTGGAATATTCCCTTTTCAGAGTCAAAATAGTAAACCAGAGTATTAAGACAGTTTTCTGAATACATTTCTATAAAATTTCATATCTTGTTTTGACTTACTAATATATTTAATTATCATTAAGCATTCTAGGTCTAGTCTTGATGCCCTCATTTTATGCCTTTATCCTTGTCATGCTGAATAAAATCCTTTTTAGAATTGTTTAAAAATCAATGGACTGAAAGCAGAGTTAGTACTTGTTGTTCACTTGTCAATTTTTCTTTTGAAAAATAATTTCATAAACAACTCTGGTTTCAAAAGGACGGACAGGAAGTGTGGACTAAGATCAGACTGCACTTATGTGCTGTCTGATATTTGCCTATACCTCCTGCTAAAACCTGAATATTCCGAGTTCAGCATGACAAGGGTTAATATACATCAATCATGTATCAGCGTTATTTTCTCTGTCTGTGTGGCGGCCGTCATAGGGCAGTTGGTGGCGCGTGGGACTGTCAATCTAGAGGTCCCCCCGACGGCGGCACTCATCCTTTCCAACTATTTGTCTCTCACCAATGGGTCGATAATCGTAGACCTATGTGGGATAGCAACTGGAGGCTAGGAAAGGATGTAATGGTAGTACTGGTGTGAGAAATACCAGAATTCCATTGTTAGGTGCTCCAACTGCTTCGATATAGCTTCAAGATTGTTGAAAGCGGCGTAAAACCCCATTCAAACAAACATCTGTCTGTGTGCTCCTCTTTCCTTCTGTAGGTGTACTTCTTGTAAATGGAGCTTCCCTTCAACTCTTGTCTGCTTTAGATGAAATCAAACAGAATTCATCTCATTATTTGACTTTCCTGTCAATGCCATTTTCAGCTACATTATAGACAGAGAGTTCTTGAAAATGTTCATGTTAAAAATGCAACTCCCCTTCAAATCGTGACTGCTTTAGATGAAATCAAACAGAATTCATCTCATTATTTGACTTTCCTGTCAATGCCATTTTCAGCTACATTATAGACAGAGAGTTCTTGAAAATGTTCATGTTAACACAAGTCCTACTATATTTGTGACTAAATTTTTTGTTAAAGCAATTTCTCAATTGTCTTCAAATATTTCTGAGCCTTTAATTTGAACAGCAGAAAAATGATTGAGGGGATAAAGTAAAGCAACACCTTGATCTCTTTTTGTCTGTTTTATTGTATATATACTGTAGCATGATGTTCAAAAGGTGTTGTAGATGCGAACATAGTGCAGTTTGAAGCACATCAGACTCATATTCCTTTCTGACATTTATCACTCACAAATGGATGAATGATAGTAAACCTAAGTGAGATGAGCAGCTGGAGGCTCGGAAAGGATGTAGTGGTAGTTCTGTGCCCGAGATTATAAAGTTTTTTCCATACTCAGTTTACAATTTACTCAAATTTCAAATTGAAATTAAAGATCTATTTCTACAGAAATGCAATGGCAAATGCTTTAAAATAAGATATGATATAGGTATATTGCTTTCTATAATAGTTGCTGTAGAATTAGAGTTTGATTGAAACTGTAATTTTAACTTGAAATTTGAGTAAATTCTCAGTTGAGTACAAAATAAGTTTTATCACCTCGGGCCCTGGTGTGAGATGTACCAGGAATTCATGGTTAGGTACTACAGCCACTGCAGTATGACTGAAATACTATAAAAAGTGGCATGAATCCCCATTTGAACAAACAAATCAACAGGTGTTGTGTCACTTTGACAGGTGTGGTAGTCAATGTTAATATAGAGTCAGAGAATATACTGGTATCCCTGTCTGACAGAGATCTGCAAGAAAGAGAGGGTACCATTCCACATCTGGTATGTATTCAAGTCTGATGTATGTTAACCTATCCCAAATGACAAAATTTTAGACTGATCCAAATTGAGAGATGATGCAGACAACAATTTAAAGTTGTTTGAATTTAAAAAATCAATGCCTAATAGAATAAAAAAAAACATTGTGGAAACAGAAGGAATTGCCTTTTACAATCAATGCCAATCGATTACTTGCTTGGATTTTCTTCATTATCCACAATGTTTTCTAAGCAAAGAGACAAATTTCATCAACTAGAAATTGTTGCCTGCAACTTCTTTCAATTTGGACCTCTCTAAAATTTTGTCTGATAATGGGTTAGAAAATTGTCTTGAGCTAGGAGGCTTAGATCTTTGACGATTTGGAAGTGGCATTGTCTTAACGACCATTATTTGCTAAAAATATTACTCTAGTTGTACAGGGGCAGATACCCTTGAGGGTAAAGTTTTGAAATTAAGAATAATTTCTTTTAACCAATTACCAGACAAACAAATTCTAGACCGGTTCAAAATTAAAGGATTTGCAGACGACAATTTTAAAGTTTATGAAATTGTAGATTTTTGTTGAGCCCGCTTGCGGTGAGTGAGACATAGTTGTCACTATGACATGGGTGTATGTGCGTTAGTCTGTTAGTCCGTCCATCCGAGTTTGTCCGGACAATTACTCCTACATTGATGGATTCAATAGAACTTGACACAATTATTCTCCACCATGAGTAGACATGCCATTTGAAAGAATTTTTGGGATAGTTCTAATGTCAAGGTCATAGCTCAAGGTCAGACACTAAAATTGTGATTGTCAAGAGCATTTCTCCTACAATTATGGATGGATTTCAAAATAAATTGGCACAATAATTCTCCATCATCAGTATATGTGCCATTTGAAAGAATTTTTTGGATAGCTTCAAGTTGAAGGTCAAAGCTCAAGGTAAAACACTAAAATTGATGGTCAAGGTCAAGATGATGGTCAAAACTTTGTGGGCTCGACAGCAGGTGTCCTGGGACAATCATCTAGTTCCAACTTTCTTTATAGAAAGCATTGAGGAAAATGAAGAAACTGCTTGTTGCAAGCATTATTTTCATTTTACACAATGTTTTCCCAATTCTTTTTAAGGGATGGGGGAGGGGGGCGGATAGGGGTAAAAAGGTGACATTGTTTGGGGTTGGATTGAACATCATTGTATGCCAAACTACTGCGCCATTTTCAACCAAATTTTATAGGAATGTACCATGGGTGGACCCTTTAAAAGTTCCTGAAATGATACCTATTCCTGAAATACAAGGCATAAATATTTGATATTTGGAGTAGAGCATCAGCTTATAGTCCTGTCCTCAGTATGTATAGAAGTTATTAAGATCAGGAGCCTGAGGTCCCTCCCATGGAGGGAAGGATTAAGGCCCATGTAGAAATTCTTTAACCCATTCCAACTCAAGCCCTCCTTTTTACGTATCTCAAGAAAAAGGCTTTGGAAAACATTGTGGATAATGAAGAAATTGCTTGTATCAAGCAATTTCTTCATTATCCACAATGTTTTATATTCCAAAAGGTGAAATAACTTGAAATTCCATCAACTTAAAATTATCGTCTGCATCTTCTTTCAATTTGGACCAGTCTAAAATTTTGTCAAGTGGGAATGGGTTAAGCCATTACCAGACAACAAATTCAAGACTGGTCCAAATTCAAAGAAGTTTGAGACAACAGTTGATGTAATCTTATTTTTTTTTTGTCTTTTGAGGTTGGAAGCATTTTTGATGATGCAGAAATTGCTTGTAACAAGCACTTTCTGCATTTTCAACAATGTATTCCAATTATTTTTTGAGGGGCATCAATGAAGCGGGACTGTATGGAAATGCATTAAAAGATATCTTGCCAAAAACAATGGAGCCACTTTCAACCAAGTTTGGCAGGAATGTTTCTTAGGTGATTTGCTTTGAAATTTGCTGAAAGAAATAAAATCCATTTAAAACTCCTAATTATGGTAAAACAAGTGAAAAAAATGCTTTTTTTCTGATCCAGGAGACCTAGGACTTCATATTCTGCATTAGGTATCAGCATTGTACCTTTAATCCTTGTCATAGCCACCGTCATAGCGCAGTTGGTGGCGCGTCGGACTGTCAATCTAGAGGTCCCGGGTTCGATCCCTGACGGCGGCACTCATCCTTTCCGAGTATTTGTCTCTCACCAATGGGTCGATAATCGTAGACCTATGTGGGATAGCAGCTGGAGGCTAGGAAAGGATGTAATGGTAGTACTGGTGTGAGAAATAACAGGAATCCATTGCTAGGTGCTCCAGCCGCAGCGATATGACTGAAAGATTGTTTAAAGCGGCGTAAAACTCCATTCAAACAAATTAATCCTTGGCATGGAAAGATCAGGGGCATATTGTTTTACTGTTGTCCGTCTTTCTGTCTGTCTGCAAAACTTAACCAAAAAACTTAACATTGCCAATTACTACCAGCCTATTCAAGATACAATGATCACGTTTAGCATGATGATACATCTCCATAATACGCATCTCCTCATGTCAAGGTCTTGTGATAAGGTCAAGGTCACATACCAAGGTCAAACGTTTTGGCGGGGGCATTGTATTTCACAAACATATTTTGTTGAGAATTACATGAAAATTAAAGGGGCAAATTCACTATTGTGGATAAACATTTCTTAGAAGATAAATTTGAACCAGGAATATTCCTGTTTTGACAGGAGGTATAGACAAAGATCATATGTGCAGTCTAATCTTGGTCTACACCACCTGTATATCCTTTTAAAGTAGGAAAAGTTCATGATATTAATTTGATATTATTATCAAATTATTCACCTTCTATTCCTTTGAAGCCACAATTGTTTATAGAAATTAATGTTCAATAGAAGTATTGAACCACAATTAAGTCATCCAGTGCTTTCAGTCTTTGATTTTGATGCAATTCTGAAAAAGCTATTTATTCAGCATGATAGGGATTATTATTATACAGTGTTTTCTCATTGACAAGCCCGTTCAGATGTGCATGTATTGCTTTGCCAAGCTCTTGTTCTGTAAATAGATTGATTATTTCTAATTGAGTATTCTTTTTTCTTTTAGGGGCTTATACATGAAGAAGATTTTCCTGTTCAATACAGGTATAGTCAGAATTTCCCTTTTTATTTAAATGCATTATAATTTGAATTTTACTATAATGATTGCAACTTTATTAACCCATTACCAGACAATAAAATTTTAGACCGGTCTAAATTGAAAGAAGTCAGACAATATTTTAAATTTGCTTGACAATGAATGCCGAATAGGGTTGAAACATTGTGAGAAAATATGAAATCGCCTGTTTCAAGCAAGCTTTCCTTTTTCCCAAAAAGTGGCATTGTTTGGTAATAGTTAAGTTGGATGTATTGTATTAATGGATATTGCTCTGTAATTTCAAAGATTTTCTATTAGACAATTAGTGGATATTGCACTGAAATTTTGAAGATTTTCTATTAAACAATCAGTACCAATTGACTTGTTTTTGGTTATGGTAGTCCGCTCAGATTTTTTATATAGAATTTGAAAATGTGCAATTTACAATATGTGAAAATTCACCCTGAAAATTTGTATTTAATCTTATTCCAGTCTTTCACTGTAATATTTAAGTAATGTAGTGCCTCAAAAATTCTGTATTTACAGGAGAAAGTTACATATTCGAGGACTCACATTTGACGAATTACTGAACTCAATTATGGGTTTTACCAATCCTGGCAACGTCAAATATTTATTGCGCAACCTTAACCAAGGAGAAGAGGTTTCCATGATGAGAGGTTTACATAGGTAATGATGTATTTGATAGAGTGAGACATTTCAACAGGTTAGTGCAAAAACACCAAGTTTCTATACACTGTATACACTTACGATGATTTTGCACTAACCCATTGAAATTTTGACAACTTTTAAATGATTCAGAGCTCCAAATGATGGGTAGTGAAGACGATCTTTACTTGTTATTTCTCTTTCCATTCCTATGTTGTGGGTACTTACTATACCCCTAAAACTTTGGGGGGTTATATTGGGGTTGGCTGGTTGGTTGGTCTTCAGCATTTTATTGTCAACCCATTTTCACCTAATCTATGTGTTAATTTGATTCAAATTCTACACAAGTACTTATTATAAAGCAAAGATGCTACTTTGGTTAAGTTCCATTAATTTTCTCACAGTTATGGGCCTTTGTTTAAGATATTTTCTGCCCATTTCCTCTTCAACTATTGCATGAATTTGATTCAAATTTCACATGCAACCAAACATATGCCTGTTGTATTTTGGTCTTGATCCATTTTTCCTTTTGGAGCTACGGCCCCTTGTTGAATAAAAGGCTTTATTCAAGTGACAAAATCTTTTTTCTTTGACATGCAGCCGGGGGGGGGGGTGGTATTAGTCACATCTAGTGAGAGTGTAGTTGGAATTTTCTTTGCAAAATGAATTTTACAATTTATACCTATTACCACACAACAAAATTTTAGACTTTTCATTTTCAGCAGTGTTTTCTCAAGCATATTTCTCAATGGGCGCCAAAAAGTAGCACTGTATGGGAATGGGTTAACTCACTCTATCTGATGCCCTGATTACTGATTTAATCCATTCCCACACATTCCTGCTTTTTTTACACCCTTGAAGATTTATATTAAAGCAAACATTACGAGAAAAGGAGAAATTGCTTGAAACAAGCAATTTCTCCTTGTCACACAATGTTTTCTACCAAATTGGCCCAATTAGCCTTTAGTTTCACTTTCAAATCAATTTTAAATTGTTGTCTGCAATCTCTTCCAATTTGGACCAGTTCAAAATTCTGTCATGTGGTACTGGGCTAAGATGTTGAAGGATCTAGTTTGGTGAAATTTCATAGATATATATTGCTTAAGCAAGGTATTTTAATAGCCCAAGCTTTGATTCAAAAGCCCAGGAAATTTTATTTGAATTGAATATCGTGGAGTAAAATACAGTAAAATTAATTTCCAGTTTTATTGGTGCATTAGGATCTGATTACCCTCAATTTCATTATTTGATAGTCATACCTTATACCAAGCAGATTTTTTTTCTTGCTCAAATATGTCCTCTCATCCAACATTTTATAGCCCCATTTTGAAGTGCTCAAGGTGATGGTAGCTTTTCCAAAATAAAAGGTACCTTTGTAAAAAAAATAATTCAAGATATTAAGGAAAAAATGAATATTTGAAAACAAACACAAAATACTCTCTGTCTCCTTAAGGTTGATATGGTCTTTAATATCAATTGTATTTAAGAAATTGCTTTTTTTCTTCCCAGACTTAAAATTCCAGAGAAAGAGTACGCAGATAGTTTGAAAAAGCAACAGTCACAGAAAATGGCCTATAAGAGGTATGTAGATATTCGAGGCTTGTTAGGAAAGAGAAAAAAATGTTTATATTAAAAAATGTAATTAGATAACAGTGTTTGAATTTGGTATCAAAATTGATGTTTGCTTTAAAAAAGGGGGGAATTTAAACTAGTCAGACAAATACACTGGTATAGGTTTAAATCTAATTATTTTACATTGATTTTGAAACAAATTTTTCCAACTTAGATCAATCCCTCTTGATTCTTCTTCCTGGAGAAATACGCTAGTACTTGCATCAATTATGTGGACCAGTGACAGAATTGAGATTGATAGCCACTATTGGTAGCTCTCCTTTTTTCACAATTTTACCAAAATGCAATTCCTTAGGGCATAAAAAGTTTCCCACACAAGAAAATTTTAGACTGGTTCAAACAAATGATATTGGAGACTACAATACTCATTTCATAATTTTTTTTAAATCCTCCGTCTTTTGGGGTAGAAAAAACATTGTGGATAATAATGTAACAAGTAATTTCTTCATTTTCCAAAATGTTTTCAAAGTTTTTTTTCCTAAGTGGCATACATAGACTGGATTGTGTGCCAATAGGTTAAGGTAGAGGAAGTGTGACACCAAAATTTAGATTTGGTCTGATGAAGGGATTTGTTAGGTGATGAAACATATGGATTTCGGGGCATCCAAACCGATCCTACACAAGCCTGCTTTATAACGCCCATGAAGAAAAGAAGATTGAGAAAACTTTATTGAAAATTTCGGGGAAATTGCTTATAACAAGCAGTTTTTTCATTTTCCACTTTTTTTTCTACCCGAAAAGGCGAAAAAATTTAAAATTTCATTAAATTTAAAAGCCATTTTAAAGTCCATACAAAAAAACACAAAAGGCATTGTTCAGCGAAACCAAGATGTAATGACGTCACCAGAGAAATCCCCATGTCAGACTGATTTTAAAATTGTGCATTACCCATCCTTTTCCTTTAGCCGTTCCCACACAATGACGCTTTTAAATGCGCCTCGGTATGAAAGCTTTGGTAAATATTGTGGAAATTGAAGAAATTGCTTGTTCCAAGCAATGTCTTCATTATCCTAAATGTTTTCTACCCTAATGGACAAAGATTTTGTCGTAAACTTTAATTGTCATCTGCGGCTTCTTTGAATTTGGACTGGTCTAACATTGTCGATGGGTAATGAGTTTATTTTTTCACCAACTTTAATTTATTCTCTGCTACTACTTTGAATTTGGACCAATCTAAAAAATTTTTGTGTGGTAATGGGTTGAAGTATTTTGTATCTTTGTAGTGTTGCCCAGGGTATAGCTTTTTTCAAGGAAGGTAGGCAGACAGAGGCCATGCAACAATTAAACAGAGCTTTACAGATTGATGCCAAGAATGTCGAAGCTTTAGTAGCTAGGGGTGCACTGTGAGTAACTTGTTTTGAATTGCAAATGATGGATTGCTGGATACTCCCACTGACCTGTGATTGATTGATTGAATGGGGTTTAACACCACTTTTAACAGTATTTCAGTCATAATGCGGTTCAAGTACCTAACTATGGATTCCCAGCTCCTTAAATCTCCAAAAAGCAAATCATTGTTTGACAGCCTGAACATTGTAACTACAGCTTAAATAAACTTTAAAGTTTATTTAGGCTGTAGTTACAATGTTCAGGCTGTCAAACAATGATTCGTCTTTTGCTATATGGCCATTACCATGAATAATGTCAATATAATATCAATAATATCAATGTCATCTGATATCTTTACCCTTTCTTTGATTTTTACGTCCCTGTGGCTTTATACTTGAGAAATTATTGTGGAAAAGGAAGAAATTGCTTTTAAATGGAAATCATTACATTGTTTTACCTATTCCCACAAAATGATGTTTTTTACTCCCAAAAGTTTACGAAAACATTGTGGAAAATGAAGAAATTGCATGTAATGATCAATTATCCACAATGTTTTCTGCTCAAAAAGACGATTATTTCTGAAATAGCTTCAACTAAAAAATATCAATTCTTTCAATTTAGACCAATCTCAAATTTTGTTGTGTGGTAATGGGTTTAAATCTTTGTTGTCAGTGATGGTAAGAATAAACCTGATTTTTATACTTATATCTAAATGATTAAAATTGAATTTCAGATATGCCAACAATGAGAGTTACAACCGGGCTATTGAAGATTTTGAGGAGGCCCTGCAAGTAAACAAGAAACATCCAAATGCCATCAAATACATGCATGAAACACTTCTGGCTAAAGGGAAAGGGTAATGTTAACACTATAATGTTTTATAAGGTTGGTTTCTTGCTACAGAATATATATGATTTGTGAAAGCTTATAAAGTTAGAATTAATGTAGAACGAGTTTTCAACCCATTTCAACATGATTTCCTTTTCTTATGCCCAGCATGCAGCAAGAAAAAAGCTTTAGAGAATATTTTCTAGACTTTGATCATCTGCCTATGGGTAATTCCAACCCTGCTTGACCTGTGCAGGAATGGATTGTTTTAAAAATATCTGTATGGTCCCTGTTATTAGCTGGGCTGTTTTCGGAGGAAACCTGAGGTATTGTCATCATCTTGGCGTCGTTGGCGTGACAAACTTTAACCTTGGTCATATCTCTGTTGTTATTGAAGATATCCTCATGAAAATTGGCATGTGTATTGACCATCACAAGAGCTATCTAGACTATCAAGGGGGATAACTCTAAAAGCGTTTTTTTGTAAGAGTTATGCCCCTTTTTCGACTTTGAATTTTTGCATTATCCAGCACCTGCAGCCGAGCGTTGGCACCCGTGGGCATAGCTCTTGTTTCATCTTACAATTCATAAATCTTTCTAGAGGCCCATACTTTTCAAAATGTCAAGTTCTTTAAAGCATGTATCTGCCGCAGCCTTAGCACAGTTGGTGGTACAGACAACAATTTTCAGTTGATGAAATATTCAAAAACTTTGTCTTTTAGGGTAGAAAACATTGTGAATTATGAAAAAAAATGCCTGTAACAAGCAATTTCTTCACTTTCCTGAATGTTTTCCAAAGCTTCTTTCCTTTCGGACGTCTAAAGCATGGGAATGGGTTAAATGAAGTGTTTTTCCTGAACACAAAATGTCTATTTATCATTGGGGTATAGATTAATCATGACCTTTCTAAGTTAGTAAATTAAAAAAATAATGTTTTGGATATATTTTAATTAACCCTTTCCTGAACAAACCCAGGATTGTATGTTGCTGTTATTTTATACTTAAGAAAACATTGTGGAAAAAGAAGAAATTACTTTTGACATGTAATTTCTTCTTCCACAACATTTTTTACCCCATTGGACGATTCCATTTCTAATTGCATTCAATTTTTCATTAACATCTGAAACCGCTTTTAAATTGGACCAGAAAAAAAAGGGGAAAAGCTTAAATGCTTTCAGTTAGATGTGAAATTAGGAAGTTTTTTGAGCCTGCTAATTTTAAGCCCGCTATTTAACGGCAATAGGCATATAAAGTCACCCCTGTCTGTCTGTCTGTCTGTGTATTTTTGCATGCTATTCTTGTCTTGATTATATCTTCTACATTAATTGATTGATTTCAAAAGTACTAGTGTCATGCCTATCGTTTTGTTGGATACTCCCAAGTTCAAGGTCACAACTGAAGGTCATGTGACAAACAATTACGAGGATGTTTCCCTGTCTGACACGTTTAACCCATTCCCACACAGTGACGCTTTTGGACGCCCCTCAAGAAAAACAGTTGGGAAAACCTTGTGTAAAATGAAGAAATTGCTTGTAACAAGCAATTTCTTCATTTTACACAAGGTTTTCTACACACAAAGATGAAAAAAAAAATTTTTTGTGAGCTTTAAACTGTCGTCTGCAACTCCTTTCAATTTGGACCAGTCTAAAATTTAGCTGTCTGGTAATGGGTTAAAGTTTTAACTATTCTGTTGGCGGTGAAATGTTTGATAAAGAATCAGATTAGTTTGGTGATTTGGCACATAGATTTCTTAACCCATTCCCATGCAATGACACTTTTAAATGCCACAAAGAAGAAAAACTTTGGAAAGCACAGAGGAAAATGAAGAAATTGCTTGTTTTTCACTGTCTACAATGTTTTCTACCTCAAAAGACAAAGCATTTTTGAATTTGATCAACTAGAAATTGTTGTCTGCAACATCTTTGAATTTGGACCAGTCTAAAATCTGCTGTGAACTTTTTATTGAATTGAGTAACCTGTTATTTTCAGTCATGAAGATAGCGGAGATTGGGATGATGCAGAAGATTGTTACAAAAGAGCGTTAGACTTACAACCTGATTCTGTGGAAGCCCAGGAATCCATACGCTATGTTAAATATAGAAAGGTAACTCAAGACCTATACTCAGCCTGGATATAAAGTAGAGAGGTTGCAGTCCATTCACTTTTAACAGAGCCATGGGCCTTTGATGAAAAATATGATCTGCTCATTTTCTCTTTAACTTCTGAATGGATTTGGTTCGTATTTTACCTTATTGTAACTTGGTCTTTTTTTAGCTGGGCTGTTTTTGGAGAAAACCCGAGGTATTGCTATAGTCTTGGTGTTGTGGTCCTTGTTGTCGTCGTGCGAAAACTGACATTTTGTGTTATCTCTGGTTCTACTAAAGGCATTCACTTGAAACTTGGCACACTTGTTCACTTTCAAATGAGCAACCTATACTATCAAGGGGGATAACTCTAGATGCTTTTATCCACTATCCAGCACCCAATAGCCGAGTGTAGGCACCCATAGGCAGTGCTCTTGTTTAAGAGCGTTATTACCCTTCATGAAAAATCTTGTCCGCTCATTTTCTCTTCAACTACCAAATGGATTTGACTCAAATTTCCCATGTGCATTCAGTATCAGCCAGAGATGTGCATATTCTATTTTGGGTTACCATTTATTGACTGTTCATGGAGTTATGGCCCTTTGTTGAAAAAGGTTTAATTCTAGTGACAAAATATTTTTTCTGTAAAATGTAGCAGCTGGGGGTATTAATCACATTTAGTGATAGTCTACTAAGTTCTTTTTGCAGGTGCTATTTTGTTTTATTTTTACTTCTTCAGGAGAGTGGTAAAGGAAAGAGTAGACCAGATAAGAAGTCCTATGAGGAAAAATCCAAATCTCCCCCATATCAGTCAACAACCGTAACCTTGAAAAAGTTGATAGATGAAGATACAAAGTCAAGGTAACCAAAACTAAAAACATATTGTGGTTACACGTTGATCAGAATTTGTTGAAAGCGGTGTAAAATACCATAATAGTTGATCAGGTACTTATCATTTTCATCTTATATTTGATGGTATTTCTACCGTGATGGCAATTATTCTAAAATTAGAAAAAATCATGTACTTGCCCCTTCATTATTTTATTTCTTCTATGTAAAATGAAAAATAAAGAAATGAGAAAAAAATGTCTGCTTTAACAAAAAAAATGATTTTATGAAGATGATATCATTTACAAATGCTCAACTTATGATACTGTAATCTATGGTCTGGTGCTCCGGTGACTATGATATGACTAAAATAATGATAAAAAGGCATGAAATACTGTTAGAAGTGGTGTAAAACCCCATTTAAACAAAGAAAACTACCTTTTTGAATTTAAAAGCATTTGAATTATATAGTGAAGGCCTACATTGACACTGTATGAACATTCTCTTTATACTGTTGATTGGCTACAGCTTACATATTTTCACACAATAACACTTTGTGGCACCCAGAAGAAAAAAGCTTTGGCAAACATTGTTGAAAATGAAGAAATTGCTTGTTAGAAGCAATTTCTTCATTATCCACAAAGTTTTATACTGGAAAAGAAATAGGTTTTTTAAATTCCACTAACTAAAAATTGTCCTTTGCAACTCCTTTCAACTTGGACCGGTATAAAATGTTGCCATCTGGTACCGGGTTAAGATACTACATGTCTATTTCTGTATTCATAAACTTATCTATTAGTTAATGTCTGAAATAAGCAGTACGCCAACTTTTAGCTTGTTTGTATCCAAGGTATTGCTATGGCCAGGGTGTTATCTGGCCGTATCTGCATCAGCATCGTCTGAAAACTTGTGACATTTTGTAATATCTCTGGTATTACCAAACACATTCACTTGAAACTTGGAATATATGTTCACTATCAATAAAAATCTATACCAACAGGAGGAAAACTCTAAAGCATTTTTAGCTTGGCTGTTTTCGGAGAAAACTCGAGGTATTGTGATCACCTTGGCGTTGTGCGCGTTGGCGTGACAAACTTAACCTTAGTCATATCTCTGTTGTTATTGAAGATATCCTCATGAAACTTGGCATGTGTATCTAGACTATCAAGGGGGGATAATTCTAAAAGCGTTTTTGTAAGAGTTATGCTCCTTTTTCAACTTAGAATTTTTGTATTATCCAGCACCTGCAGCCAAGCATTGGCACCCGTGGATGGTGCTCTTGTTTAAGGCATTATGCCCACTTTCAAACACTTGAACATCTGGGCGTTGGCATCTGAATGCAGTGCTTGTCTTACTAAAGGATATTTACAGATACAATAGTTTGTAAAATATACATACTAAGCAATACTGTCTCATGACATTTGTTAGTTTGTTGCTGGTGAAAAAAAAGATTCTTGATTTAATGATGGGCAACCTAGACTTTGTTAACCCATTGATTCTTACTAAAGAAAGCTTTTTATTGTTCCATATAGGAAAAAGAAACCAGATAGCGTTGTTAAGGAAGAAATGCGAAGAAAAAACAGGAAATACTCCAGCTCATCTTCATCAAGTGGGTCTTCTAGTAGCTCCAGATCAAGGTCCCGATCAAGGTCAAATGTAGAATCAAGGTCATCCAGACAGAGGTCAAGATCTCCTAGAAAAATGTCACCGAGAAGGAAGTCAAGGTCCCCATCATTAAAGGGAAGGGATACAAATAGAAGATCAAGGTCTCCAAGAAGAAAATCGCTATCTCCAAGGAAAAGTTCAAGGTCACCATTATCAAGTCACTCGAGGGAGTATAAAGCTGGTGAAACAATCAGAAGACAATCCCATGAGTGTCCAAGGAGATTGCCAGAACAGGATGCTTCAAGCCAGCATTTTAGCTTTTTCAAAAAAGACGAGCGAATTCCCTTCCTTGACTCCAGTCCTCAAAAAGAGGAAATAGAGGAAAAAGTTAAAGATGTTAAAGAGAGTAAACCTATTGATGATGAAGATGATGATTTGTACGGAGATTCTAAATACGAGAAACCTGATCGTAATGTCCCCATTGTTGATGTTAAACCATCGTCTCGAGATAATCAGCATTATGAATATGGTTTTTATAATCGGCAGAATGAACATTTCTCTGGAAGTCATGGCGGGAGGAGTGATAGACTCCAAGTCAAAGAGATAAAAGAAGTGAGTGTTACACCTACCAGAGATGAAATAAACGATCGTTTGGGTTTGGAAGATATTTCACCTGACATTCATGATGATCGCAGAAATGACGACAGCAAATATCGATCTGGTCAAGATGGTAAAGGATTGAAAAGATCGTTACATATTTCTAAAGCTTGGTCACCAAATGAAAGAAAATATGAAAGTAAAGGAAGTAGGTATTCACGTGATTACGAAAGAGAATCTCCACATAGGCATCAGGATAGAGAAGATCAATATGAATCTGAACGGGACAAAAGGAGACGTTCATATGATCGTAGAAGTAGTGACAGAAATTTTGAGAAGCAGGATGGCGATGGTGAGAGACGAGTTATTTCAGTTAGTAAAAAATCCGGACAAGACAGAGGGATACGGAGCGACGATGAGACAAGGTCTGATGAATTTCAGGAGAGACGGAGTATAGTTGTTGGGAAAAAACATAAAATGAGAAGTCCAAAGGAACCAAGGGAAACGGAATACATTAGTCATGTAATTTCTGCCCAAGCTATTGAGAGGAAAAATGAATATTCATCTAGACATCGTTCTAGATCAAGGTCTGGTTCAAGATCTAGGTATAGGTCAAGGTCAAAATCTAGGTCAAGAAGGTCAAGTTCAAGGTCAAGAAGAAGATCTAGGTCAAGTTCAAAGTCAAGATCCTCAAAAAAGAGGTATGAAAGGGATTCTCCAAAAAGGGAGTATGATTATGACAGGCAAAGATCTAATGATCGAGATCGGAGATCCAGGGGAAGGGATGTTTACAGAGAAAGACAGGATGGGAAGTCCTCTAGGGAAGAACAGTATCGACGATCAAGATCAGGAAGTAGAGAAAGGAGAGAGCACAGTGCTCATGATTTGGGTAGTCCTGAATATCAACGAAAAGATATTGAAAAGAGGTTGTCAGTGAAAGAGGATTACAAAGAAACTGAAGATAAATACTATTTGCATGAAATAAAGACAGAAGAACCCCACAGATTTCAAGAGGAAAGACAAATTGTTGCAGGTCACTCAAATCAACAAAGATTTGTTGATGAGAAAGAGGAAACGAAGCCATTGACAAGTGATCTTGGGGATATATTTGCTGACCTACCGCCCCCTAGAGCTAAAAAAAATCCTATGAACATGACATTTGCTACTTATGTACCTCGTGCAGTAAAACTTAAACAGTACCAACCACCTGAGACAAGTCTGAATCCTGAAAGTCGACCACCTCCAGAGAGTGTGCAGCCAGTTTATCAACAAAATCGTGACAAGAATGTCACAGAAATTAAAGACCAAGTATTTAGTTTGACCAAAACTCTTGAAATCGTGAAAAATGAAGACAAATTCATTGACTATAGTGCAAGGGGAATCACTTTGGCTAAACCAAGGCAGAAATACAGAAGGTCAAGGTCAAAGTCACCATATGAAAGGTCATTGAATATCAAGAAATATAAATCTAGGTCAAGGTCACCTGAAATAAAAAGGTCCATCACTGTGCATAGGGTAGTTACCAAAAAGTCAAGGTCAGGTTCTCGATCCCCGGCAAGAAGTTCTTTCAAGAACCGAGATGTAAGATCAAGGTCACGATCGAGAGAGAAAAAGGTTGTAAAAAGGCAGTATGGAAAATCAAGGTCAAGGTCAAAATCCAGTGAAAGGAAGAGGAAATATTCAGGAAGAAAATTGAGCAAAAGGTCAGAGAGTAGGTCAAGGTCACGATCGAGTTCAAATGACAGATCTGGTAGACACATATTCCCAGCGGCAAAGTCAATGAAGAGATCTCGCTCCAAGTCTACTGGAAAGTATGACAAAAGCAAAGATTCTATGAGGTCATATTCAAGGTCAAGATCTAGGTCACAGGAAAGTGAAAGGAGAAGAATAATTAAAACATCTAAGAAGAAAGATGATAAAATCAAAGATGATGTTCCAGAGGTCAAAATTCCTACAGTTAAAAGTAAATGGGACAGCCCAGAGGAGAAATCAAGTCGTTGGGATGAACATCTTCATAAATCGAATTCCAAATCATTGGAAATGCCCTTGATGGTAGCAAATGCACAAGAACATGCCATAGCGATTGCTGCGGCATCGATGATTTCATCATCACCTCCACCTCATAGACCGATGAAGCCAGAGGAAAAGAAGAAAATGGAAGAAAAATGGAAAGCCCTGGAAGTGAAAGATGAGAAAGATGATACAGCTGTTTTAGAGGACTTGAACGATTTGAAAATTAAAAAATCAGTTGAAGCTTCAGCAAGGGAAATTGAAAATCAGTTAAACTCAAGTGTTGATTTTACAAAAAGTGATGATAAAATGAAAGAGAAGACAAAATCAGGGAAGAAGATGAGTGACCATGGCATGAGATCGAAATGGGACTCTGACTCAAGTCGTAGTTCTAGGAGTTCGAGAGGACGAAGGCGGTCTTCATCAACATCGAGTTCTAGCTCCAGGTCAAGGTCAAAATCTCGAGAAAGAGATGGCAAGAAATTGTCTGGTAAGAAGAAACCTGGTGGTTCTGATAAGGGAAAATCTGACGGACATAAAAAAGAAAAGTCCAAGGAACAAAAAGTATTCTGGTTCCATAAAGAAGAAATCACTGGTTATGCATCTGGAAAAAAATCCAAGAAATTATCTTCAAAATCAAAACGCTCAGCGTCAAGGTCTCCGAAGAGAAATCGGTCTAGGTCAAGGTCTAAGAAAAGGTCAAGGTCACCCTCATTTTCTAAGAAAAAGGCGTCAAAAGATGATATAAATAAGAACCCGTTTAAAACTAAGACCAAAACTTCACATACTGTAACTTCAAGTAGTGTCGTAACGCCAAAGGTTGTGACCCCAAAACCAGTGAAAATTGTAGAGGAACCAAAAGACTCTTTACAAGAGATGGAAAAATTTCTGAATAAATTGAAATCGGACAAAAAGATGAAAGACCAACAAAGAACAGTTAAAAAGTGATCTCTAAATACAACCTTGTATTACATAGCAATTTTAGTCATGCTGAACCCCAAATATTCCTGTTTTGGCAGGAGGTGTAGACAAGATCAGCTTTCAAATAAGTGAAGTCTGATCTTAGTCTACACCTCCTGCAATTTCTTTTCAAACCAGAGTTATTCATGAAATTAATCTTCAAAACGTGTATTGATCATTGAACAAGTACCACCAGCTGCTCTCAGCTCTCTGATTTTATTGAAATTCTGAAAAGATTTTATTCAGCATGACAAGGGTTAAGGGTGTAATTGGCCAGAATAGGTAATATCAAGCAGGTTTGTGGAATTTCAATACCCGATATGTCCAACATGCCCTTTTCTACTTGCAGACAAGTACATTTTTTCAAGGCCACTTGGCCTGTGACAATTTAATTCCAGGTTAAATCTTTGAAAAGTTCAAAATAGAACTCAAGTTTAACTTTTTATATATTGGAAATATACCAGAATGTTTATATTAGGGGTAGGAAATATCTTGGTTATTGAACAAAAAGTTGCTACTTTTCAGCATTTTCTTCATTATATCCCAGCAAAACGAATGTTTTCGGAGGTATACTGGAATCAGCCTGTCTGTCTGTGTGTCCGTCTGTCTGTGTACAAAATACTACCAATTTTGTGTCGCCAACTCCTCCTTCAGTTTTGCTTCAATACCATTGAACCTTTAAATAAAGATTAACCACATGTTGGAGATTTGCAAGACGCAATTTTGAAGTCTTAATTCCCCCTGGTTCAAGAATTATTTCCCCTTGAACTTAGATATTATTTATGCTTTGTAGACATTTACAGCTAATTATACCACCAATTTTGTGTCCCAAACTCCTCCTTTCTAGAAAAGCAAAGTCAGTAGCTATGTCCTTGTATTGTTAAAGGTCTCATTACACTGAAAGCACTTGCGGGGTATTACGTCACATACTGTGACAAGTTCTAGTAAATAACTATGTTTACTTAAAATTGATCTCTACTCCTTTTTCCAGACACAAGTTCAAAATCAAGTCTTCCTTGTCTGGGGATAACCACAAAAACATTGAGCAATTTCTTCATTATCCACAATGTTTTCTACAACAAAAGACAAGGATGTTAAAATTTACGTCTGCAACATCTTTGATTTTGGACTGGTCTAAAATTTTACCAAGTGGGAATGGGATAAGTGGAAAAAATCTTTATTTCCACGCCGCTGATACTCGGGACATATTGTCTTACTGTGTCTGTAAGAAATTTAGCCTGCAACCTCAACAATTTTCAGTAACTTCTTATCTATTTAACTCATTCCCACACAATCATGCTTTTGACACCCTTAGGACAATTGGAAAACATTGTGTTTGTTTTTTTGAATTGGGTTTTATGCCGCTTTCAACAATCTTTCAGTTATATCGCAGCGGCTGGAGCACCTAACAATGGAATCCTGGTATTTCTCACACCAGTACTACCATTACATGCCTTCCTAGCCTCCAGCTGCTATCTCACATAGGTCTACGATTATTGACCCATTGGTAAGAGACAAATAGTCGGAAAGGATGAGTGCCGCCGTCGGGAATCGAACCCGGGACCTCTAGAATGATACCAACTGCGCTATGACGGCGGCTGGAAAACATTGTGTAAAAAGAAGAAATTGCTTGCAAGAAGCAATTTCTTCATTTCAAACAATTTTTTATACCCAAAAAGTTGAAAAATTCTAAAATTTCATAAACTTTTAATTGTCATCTGCAACTCCTTGCAATCTGGATCAGTCTCAAATTTTGCCGTCTGGTAATGGGATACAGTAAAATACTCAGATTTAACTTGATAGTGCATTCATTTAGATCTGCCTATGACAAGGTTACCTAATAACAGGATAATTTATCAAGTGTACTTTTTCAGTGGCAAATGTGTTTTGGGGAGGTATGAAAAAACTTGATATTAACCCTTTCCCGTTTGTGGAAATTTTAGACTAGTCCAAATTGTAAGAGGTTGCAGACGACAATGACAACTGGATGCTATTTGAAATGAACCCATCCTATGTGGTAGAAAATATTGTGGAAAAAAGGAGAAATTGCTTGTTACAAGCAATTTCTTCTTTTTCCACAATGTTTTCTCAAGTATTAAATCACAGGAACGTAAAATCCCGTATTTGAACGGGAAAGGGTTAAAGTACAACAAACTTCAGATATTGTATGAATTTTTGCCATAAGCATTGTACTCACTGTTGGGCCATATTTGTTTTTGTCTACAAATAAAGCTATTTTGACTAGCGCCATTTGTCTCTCTGATGTTCCAAGCGCGATTAATAGAAGGTGGCAGGGATTGAGTATTGTAGTAGTACTGGTGAGAGAAACAACAGGAAGCTATGATTAGGTGCACCAGTCGACATGATATAACTGACACCCATTGAAAGTGGCATTAATCCAATGAATTTGAATAACCAATTACCTGACAACAAATTTTAGACTAGTACAAATTCAACCCATTCCCACACAATCCCTCCTTTTTACGCCTCTCAAGAAAAAAAACTTTGGAAAACATTGTGGACATAGAAGAAATTGCTTGTTTCAAGCAATTTCTTCTATGTCCACAATGTTTTCTATCCCCCCCAAAAAAAGAGTTTTAGAATTTCATCAACCTAAAATTGTCGTCTGCACCTTCTTTCAAATTGGACCAGTCTAAAATTTTCTTGTTTGGGAATGGGTTAAAGATGTTGCAGGGAACAGTTTTTAGTTGATAATTAGTGTTTTTTGTGTGTCTGTTGAAGTCGAAAACATTGTAGATAATGAAGAAATTGCTTGTAACAAGCAGTTTCTACATTTTCTTCAATGTTTCTCAAAGCTTTTTTGTCAAAATGTGTTATTGTGTGGGAATGGGTGAAGATGATCAAAATAGAAAGTTAACCTGAAGTCACAGCTTGAGGTATAAATAAATTTTGAAATGGGACTTGTCATGCAAGAATGGTACATCAAGGAGTCCATTAACACATTCCCACACACTGGCGCTTTTTAACGCCATTCAAAAAAATAAAAAAACAATTGCGGAAAACATTGTGTAATAATTGTAACAAGCAATTTCTTCATTTTACACAAGTGTTTCTACCCAGGAAGTTTAAAAAAGTTAAAATTTCATAAACTTTAAATTATCGGCTGCAACTTCTTTGTATAGGAACTAATCAACGGTGGTAATAAAATATAGAGAATATGGATAGATCCTGAAATACCATAATCATTAAACTCACCATCTGTAAACATGAATACAAGCTTTTGCGGAGTTTTTAGCTCCACTGGATGAAAGGTACTGAGCTATTTTCATGGCGTTATGTCCATTGTGTGTCAGTCTGTGAATGTGTGTGTCCATCCGTTAACTTTTACTTTATAGATCTGCTCAGAAAGTACTGAACTGAATTTTAATCAAATTTCACAAAAATGATCCTTGGATGACCCTTTATCATATTTCTTCAAAGAATTTTGATTGGATAAAAACATGCCTTTAATGGGCAGAGCTAATTTCCATATATGACAAAAGCCTTAAAAATCTTCCCAGAAACCAGTTGATTGAATATGAACCAAATTTTACATTAATGATCATTGGGTGGACCCTCATGAGATTTCTTCAAAGAATTTTGATTGGATGAAAAAAAAAAAAATGCTGAAATGGGTAGGGCTAATTATCATATTATGTAGAAAGCTTTAAAATCTTCTCAGAAACCAGTAGACGGATTTCAACCAAATTTTACAGGAATGATCAATGGGTGACCCTTTATCAGATTCCTTCAAAGAATTTTGATTGCATGAAATAGGCAGGGCTAATTTCCTGTATCATGATGAAAACTTTAAAATCTTCTCAGAAACCAGTTGATGGATTCAACCAATTTTTACAGGAATGATCAATGGGTGACCCTTTATCAGATTCCTTCAAAGAATTTTGATTGGATGGATTGGGCAAGGCTAATTTCCTATATCATGGTGAAAACTTTAAAAATCTTCTAAGAAACCAGTTGATGGATTTCAATCAAATTTTACAGGAATGATCATGTTGTGACCCTTTATCAAATTCCATGAATTAACTTTGATTGGTAGAAAACATGGTTTTTATGGTCATGGTTTAAACAGTGAAATTTTTAAAAGAACTTAATACCTTTTTCATCGGACTTGGTAAATGAATTGACTTTTGTAAGAAAAATGAAAAATTTGAAATATTAAAATATTTCATTAACAAGATTTATTTGCTACACTTGGTGAATATAACTTGGTTTACATTGAATTACTGAAAACATCATTTACTGAATCAGTACATTCAGGCCTGTGGGGCTATGCAGGCTCTCAAGCACCTCTAATTTCTGTTTAAGCTGACATGCTTATGAACTTTATGAACACTAAGTTGATAAGGTATTTATGATATGACCTTTATTTTTATCCTCCCCCCATCTATAAGGTAGGGGCGTAATGTTTTACTGATGTCCATTTGCTTATCTATCTATCTGCTAGTTGTAAACTTAATGTGTTTTTCTTATTCAAACAGATACATGGATCATATTTGAGATAGTGGTTCCTTGCATTGATAGGCATCAGATGGTTGCAAGGTCAGGGTCATCCATCAAGGTCAAGGTCATGAGTTTGTAAACATAATGCCAAAATTTATATTTTGCTCTCAGACACCATTGAAGATACATGGCTCATATTTTGGTTTTAAGATCACGCTCATCCATCAAGGTCAGAAAGTTTTGTAAACTTAAAGCAAAAAATTTAATTTTGCTCTAATGCACAGTTGAAAATGAATGACTCATATTTAGGAAATAGGCACCTTGCATTGATGGACATCAGTTGGTTGTAAGATAGGGCTGTTTAGTCAAGGTCACATATCAAAGATGCTGTTGCGTGGGCATGGTGTTTTCTATACATATCTTGTTTGCAACAAAAAAAATTATAGAATCAATCGATATATGATATTCCACAAATCATAACACCCTGTAATGATCTCAGTTTGGTGGTAATAATCTGTTACCATAGGCATCAGCCTGATTGACCAATCGATGACCCTGCCCGCTTGCTGCATTGACAAAGCCCATAGACTCCAATAGGAAGTCCCGCTTCGATTTTAAAAGGCCTTATTTTGAAACATTTATGGCCACTAGCATGTAACAAAAAGTAGAATAGTTAGTTTGCGACCTAAACATTGTAACTACAGCTTGAATAAGCTGTTGTTATGATGTTAAAGTCACCAAACTAACAAAAATGGTTAACACAAATGGCGGCCAATGTCAGAGATCAAAACTCATTTCTGGTCTCAATGAATGATTTCCTTGGTCTACCAGTTATTTTATTGACAGCCGTGATTGGTCAATCGCATAGTTATTACACTAGTGTAATATTACCTGAGTAATACCAAAAATATTCAAGGAGTTTCACTTCTGTGCTTTACATCCTATTGTAAGTGATAATGAGAGGGTAGGATAACTAGATATTTAGAAAATTGATCAAAAGTGAAAATATTTGACCTTTGCCATCTTGTGCAGTCTATTCAGGATTGAAATTTTATCTCACTTTTCAGATCTACTTTTTATACGCCCGTTGAAAAACGGGACATATTATGGGATCATCCCTGGTGTCCAGGCAACCGGCTGGCAGGCAGCGTGCACTTTTTGTCCAGAGTATATCTCTAAAAGTATATAAGCTATGATCATGAAACTTCATGGGTAGATAGATCTCATCAAGGGGAAGTGCAGTGCACAAGAATCATAACTCTACCTGGCTTATTTTTAGCTCACCTGAACACTAAGTGCTCTGGGGAAGCTATTGTGATTGGTCATCGTCCGTCCGTCCATTTGTTAGATTACAATTAAAAAAGAATCTTCTCCTAAACTAACCATGAAATTTCAACAAAACTTCACAGAAATAATCCTTAGGTCACCTGAAAGAGTTATTGTATATCCTTGGTGTCCCATTTGGTTAGTGTTTTAATATCTCTGTCATTAGTCATGCTGAGGTGCTCATATTCGAAATAGGCATTCATCAGGTGATGGTCTTACATCTAGCATCAAGACCTATGAGCTTTGGGCGTTGTGACCTTAACAGGTCATAGGTTGCTGCCAAAGCACAGTTGGTAGCGTATCAGACTCTCTCGCTTGATAGTGGGTGTAACTTCTATGAAAAGAGGAATAATTTGTGAAAAAAAGCATGTAAGGTTATCTCCCATGTTGGTATAGATTGCTCTTTTGATAGTTATTATATATTCCAAATTAAAAGCTAATGTGTTCAGTAAAACCATAGATATTACGAAATGTTAATGTTTTTGGACGACACACACATTTACAAGACAATAACCTGGGTTTTATTTGTAACGGCAGAGCCTAAAATGTCCTTCCTTGAAACACTGTATATTTCATTGCACTAATCTTAAATGACCCGTGCATGGTGCAACCTCCTTAACCAGATACCACACCTTCCCACATTATAGCCTCCACCTACAAAGAGGGGGTATATTGGTTTACCATATCTGTCCCTCAGTAGGTTTTTTAGCTCACCTGAGCACAATGTGCTCAAATGAGCTATTGTTATCACCTTTTGTCCGTCTTCCGTCAATCTCTTTAAAACGACATCTCCTCCCAAACTACTAGGCCAATTCGGCAGAAATGCTCCTTAGGTGGTCCCCTTTGAAAATAGCTGAAAGAATTAAAAGCCGTTAAAAACTCTGGTTGCCATGGCAACAAAAGTGAAATTTTAAAACAATCTTTAAAATTCTTCTCCACCTGACCCAGAAGGCGTAGAGTCATGATATTTTGCATGAAGCATCAGTTTATTGACCTCTTTCAAAATAGCTAAATCATCATCCTGGAGTCCCCAGGGGTGGAGCCACAGGGGGGTGAGAATTATATATAAATAAAGAAGGATTTTCCCCCCCAAACCACTGGGCCAAATTGAACCAAATTTGGCAGAAATGCTCCTTAGGTGGGCCCTTTGAAAATAGCTAAAATAATTGAAATCCGTTTGAAGGCAAGAATTGTCAGTTCAGAGACTTCTTTCTTATTTCTGAAATTATAACCAATTGATACAGAGGAAGGTAAAAGTTTCTCTTTAAGCCTTGGAATTTGTAATTCCCAGGTACATAGTCGATATATGTAAGTATGGCCAACTTGTATCATATGTCTCTCAATATGAGAGCTTTGGAAAACATTGTGGATAATGAAGAAATTGCTTGTTGAAAGCAATTTCTTCATTATCCATAATGTTTTCTACCCTAAAAGTCAAAGTATTTTGAACATTTCATCAACTAAACATTGTTGTTTGCAATTTCTTTGATTGTTGACTTGTTTCATCGTGTGGGAATGGGTTAAGCTTGTCTAGAGAAAAACTCCTTTTATGCACGGATTTCTAATTATCTTGACATTCTGTGTCTGGTTTCTGAGATGAAGATTTTCAAAGTTTTCACCATTTATGGAAATCGACCCTGTCCACAAAAGCCATGATTTTAACAAAGTCAATTTTCAGCTCGGCTGTTTCAGAGAAAACCCCGAGATATTGTGATCACTTTTGCGTCGTCTGCGTTGGCGTGACAAATTTTAACCTTGGTCATATCTCTGTTGTATTTGAAGATATCCTCATGAAACTTAGCATGTGTATTGACCATCAAAATAGACTGGTACCACTGTCGACTATAATAAAAAGCCGACAGGTACACACCGATTTTCGGTACATACAGGGAAAGCCTGGCCCGTTAGGTTTTTTCCTTACTAAATTCGAAATCGAGCCTTACGCATGCGCAGCTAATTTTGTTGAAAAATTTGGACACGCCACGGGATTTCCATTCATTAGATAAAAATCCTACTTTTGTAGTTTTCAAGCATTCAGTTTTAATGTTAAAACATCTTAACATGATCAATCAAATTTGTGTGCGAGAAAAACCTTGGAATGTTATCCTTTTCATATACAATATATAAAGAACTCCGCGATCCGCTTCAGCCATATTGTTTACAAACAATCGACTAGCCAATCAGATTCGATGTTTGGGTATACGTCATTAAATGCCCATCAGCCAATCTCTATACGAAGTCGTTTGGGATCCATTGTCATGGCATTGTGTCCTTGGTGTGTGCGTCTGTATGTGTGTGTCCGTCCGTAAACTTTTAAAAATCTTCTCCTCAGATAGTACTGAGCAGATTTCAACCAAATATCACAGAAATGATCCTTTGGTGACCCTTTATCAGATTCCTTCAAAGAATTTTGATCCAAAGAAAAACATGGCTTTAATGGGCGAGCCTTATTTCCATATATGGTGAAACCTCTAAAAATCTTCTAAGAAACCAATTGATGAATTTCAACCAAATTTTACAGGAATGTTCATTGGGTGACTCTTTGTCAGATTCCTTTTAAGAATGAAGCTCAGTCGAAAAACATGGCTTAAATGGGCGGGGCTTATTTCCATATAAGGCGAAATCTTCAAAAATCTTCTTCTAAGAAACTGATGAATTTCAACCAAATTTCACTGAATTGGGAATGAGTTGATATATACTGTGTGCTTGTGTGAAATTTGAATCAAATCCAACAAGTGGTTTAGGCGAAGTTTGGGGTTTTAATCGCAAAGTAATACAGCAATACAATAGTACTAATGGGGGAAGCAATCTAAATAATAGTAAAGGGAATTAAACAAATTTCAGAATTTCACTTTCACAAATTTTATTTTCATGGAATGAAACAACATTAAGAAATAATGTAATGATCAAAATTTTAGCACAATCACTTTTCATACAAAACAATAGCTATTCTTGAATGCCCAATAATTGAGGAGAAGCAGACAATTCAAAATTTTGTTTTATTCCTTTCCAAATAGATTTTTATGACTCAAGAGATATCACTTCTAACCAAGGTCAAAATGTATAATTCAACCCTTTCCTGTTCAATCCCTGGTTTACATGTCCCTGTAATTTTAGTTATAACTAAGGAAACAATTGTAGTTGTGTTTTCCACAAGACTTTCTATCCTATTGTACTGTATTTTTCGAAATAAATGGACAGTAGCATGTAACAAGAAAGTACAATGTTTGGTTGGCAACCTAAATGTCATATTTAAAGCTTGAATAAGCTGTAATTTTGTCATTTAAGTTGCCAAACCAACAAAAAATTGACACATATATATTAGTTTTATACTTCTTCATGCCTAAATGAAAATGAATGATTTGAATGGTCAATTGATTGATTCTTAGATTAATCAGACAGTCATGATTGATCAATTGTCTGCAACCTCCTTCAAAATAAGACCGAGTACAAAATGGAAGAAAAACTATATCAAAGGTGATTTGGGGGGACAACAAAAATACATCTTTAAGGATCACTTGGGAAAATGAGGGTGTTTTGTTCTATAGTACATATTTACATCTTTGACAAAGTCAAAAATAGTTGGGCTTGGCGCAGTGGTAGCCTGTAGGACGCCTAGTCAAGGGGTCCCGAATTGGTTCCCCAGCCCTCGCAAATATCCTTTCCAACATTATTCTCCAAACAATAAGTGGATGATCATAAGCCTAAGTGGATTGAGCAACGGGAGGCTCAGAAAGGATGTGGTAGTAGTACTGGTGTCTGTACCAGGAATCCACGGTTAGGTGCTCTAGCCATGGACATATCACTGAGATACTGTTAAAAGTGGCATTAAACCCCAATCAATCGTGAACAATTGACACTACTTGCTATGCCAAATGACTTCCAACATTTCAGCAATTGGCCCCCTATTAAATCATGCAAGTTTGAAAAATATATGATCAGAGATAGAAAAACAAAAAGTGGTAGCTGACCTTTATGTACTAATTATAGCTTGAGCAAGCTGTGATTACAATTTAACCCTTCCTGTGTTGCAAAACTTTAGACGTGTCCAAATTCAAAGTGGATTTGATTTGGAAAATAACCATGAAGTAGGGTAGATAATATTGTGGAGAAAGAAGAAGTTGCTTGTTACTAGCAATTTCTTCTTTTTCTGCAGTGTTCTTTTTATGATCATAAATTACAGGGAGGTAAAAACCAGGGATTGAACAGGAAAGGGTTAAGTCGCCCATAATTGAAAAAGGTGTTTCATGTACAGGAGGTGAAATGGGGGGGGGGGGGTGTGTTTCTGAATGATACTTTTCTTCTTCATCACAGAAAATGTGACCCTATCATGGCTATTATGTTAAGCCCAATCCCAAATAATAACACTTTGGTGCCCCTCAAGAAAAACAATAGGGAAAACATGCAATTTCTTCATTTCAAACAATGTTTAAAGAATCTAAAATTTCAACAACTGTCAGCAAGTTCATATGGATTTAGACTCGTCCAAACCATTTGGTTTTACCCAATACCAGCCAGAAAATTATTTACACTGGTACAAATTTGAAAGAGTTTATTATGGCAATTTACAGCTTATTTCATTTTAGAATTTTTTACCTTTGGGTAAATGTAATCCACATTGTGGATAATGAAGAAATTACTTGTGACAAGCAATTTCTTCATTTCCACAATTTTTCAAAGCATTGTTTTCTTGGGGGTGTCTAAAAGTATTGAGTTGGAATGAGCTAAAAGTGAGTGTATGTTCAATTCATTAAAAGGAGTAATTGCTTGCCAATGTACATTCAGAAAATGTGGCTCGATAGAAGTTTCGAACCTGGGCAGTCAAAGCAGGGTCAATACTGGTTACTTTTAGATTTTTTTTTTTACTAACAAGTCAAAATTCAATTGCCCTATTTTGACCAGTAGCATGTATATAAATGTACTTGGCTGATTGGGGTTTAATGCCATTTTTAACAGTATTTTAGTTATATCACAGTGGCTTGAGCACCTAACCAGGGATTCCTAGTATTCCTCACGCCAGCACTACCTCTACATCCTTTCCAAGCCTCCAGCTCCTCATCCCATTTAGCTTAACAATTATCTACCCATTGGTGGATGAATGTATTTAAATCACTGACTAAAATACTATATTCAGTATAGATGTACAGGTTAAAGTGAGTGATCATTGTACATCTATGTATATATTTTTATGTACATTCACAGAATGTCAACTTATACTATGATGATCTAGATGATATTTACAAGGAATAATCTTTCTTATGATACAATCAAACTGCGATAATGTGCCACTTGACGAAGACCGATCAGCATCTTCACTTACATAATCCAGGTTGAAAAGATTAAGTTAGCACTTTAGTAAGTGACCAATAGACTCTAATTGGTTAAAACACCGCCTCGCCTGTGTGATGATATTTTTTTCCATGGTGAATTATAATGCTTTAAAAATACAGTACTTCAATATACAGGGTCAACAAGAACATATATGTATTTACAAAATCAACACAATTACCATTAAGGTGTTGTTATACTTTGACAATTTTTCACCAAAATATATATAATTTCAGAAAGATGATTTGAATGGCATTGTGGCTTTTAAAATTCATTTTTACCAACCCTTTCAATGCATAACCAGATGACGAAATTTAACATGGGTCCAATATTTGAAAGATCTTCCAGACATTTCAAATTGCTCAAAATTGGGAAAAAAGTGCCAAATAAGGTATAAGACATTGTGAGAAAAGTAGAAATTGCTTGGTTTAAGCCGTTTCTCCTCTTCCCACGATACTATTTTTCAAGGTGTCAAAAAGCATGACTATGTGGCAACGGGTTAAGTAAGTGCCACTAAAGCAACTAAGTGATTGTTGAAATAGGCAGTTTTGGAGAAAAACCTTTGTGGGAATTTCATGATCCATAATTTACATGAAACAAACTATTTACATCAAAAAGAATCAACAAACATACAGCAAACTTGGTGTTCAAGATGCTTGACAGGTCCAAATCAAAAGAAGATAATAGTTCCAAGTTGATGAAAATATAAAATTGTGAGTAGAAAATCATGGTGGGAAATTAACAAAATCCTTCAGAAATAAATTTTTTGGCATAAGTGATCATTTGTACAATTTTTAACTGACTAGCAATTTAATTATCACTCATTTCATAAAAAAACCCCTTTAAATTCAGAATTACCAGCCTACAAAATTTTAGAACAGATCAAAAATTCTCTCAAAAGCAATTGCATGACGGCATAACTCATTCCCACAAAGTGACGCATTTAAACACCCCTCAAGATAAACAATAGGGAATTTCTTCATTTTACTCAATGTTTTCTTCCCCGAAAGCTGAAAATCTTAATATTTCATAAACTTGAAATTGTCGTCTGCAACTCCTTAGAATTTGGACCTGTCTCAAATTTTGTCAGCTGGTAATTGGTTAAATTTTAGACATGTCAGATTTGAAAAAGATAACAACAATTTGGAGTTAATTAGATATAGAATTCTTTGTCTCTCTTTGTAGAAAACTAGGGAAATGAAGAAATTGCCTGTTACAAGCAATTTCTCCATTTCCACTTATGTTTTCACCCAGCTTTTTTCTTGAGGGTTGTGAAAAAGCACGACTGTGTTCATAATTAACTATTTACACTCTAATTAATACAAGCTTTAGTAACTCGACTTTAGCAACAGATCAAAAATGCCTTCCTTTTTAAAGAACCCAGTATTTCTTGAAGGCAGTATGATTCAAATAATTTTCATAAACACAATCTGTTGGACATCTTAAGTGTACGTTTTAATCCTCAAGAAGTCAACAAAATTCAAGATGGGTCTGAATAATACGAGATGCAGACTACATTTCTAAATTGATGAAATTTTAAAAACTTTAATGCTTTACCAAGTTGTTTTTTTTTTTCCAGAGTGACATATAAAAGCCTGATTCTGTGAGAATTGACAGATCCTGTCAATCAATCAAAGAATCAAATGACGTCAAATCATGGACTTAAATCAGAAGTGACCTTTGTACTCTACCATTTATATGAAGCATTTTTGTTGGTTTTAGGACTTAAACGGCCAAAGTTAAGACCTTCAGGTCACCAACCAACCTTTTTGTTATATGTTACTGTGCATAAATTTTGCAAAATAATGTCATTTAATTTTGAAGTGGAACTTCCTGTCTGGCTAGTAATCCATTGATTGTTTAACCCTTTCCCGTTTTTGGAAATTTTAGACTAGTCCAAATTGAAAGAGGTTGCAGACGACAATCAAAACTGGGTGATATTTGAAATGAAACCATCCTATTCGGTAGAAAAATATTGTGGAAAAAGGAGAAATTGCTTGTAACAAGCAATTTCTTCTTTTTCAACAATGTTTTCTCGAGTATAAAATCACAGGAACGTAAAATCCCGTATTTGAACGGGAAATGTTTAAACTGAAAGAGGATGCAGATAGATTGAAAGTCTGTAGAGCTAACTGAAAAGCAAATGACTTCAAAGGGCATTTTTTTCCCCTCCTTTGCTTAGAATGTTTTCATTAAATTCAAATCACTTGTTCAAAAAAAGACTAATTAAATATATTACAGCACTTATTTATAACTATTATTTACAGTGTATTTGTAAACTCACAATGGAGTTAATTTCTCGCATCACTTCCACCAATACTGTCTATTTCGTGCTATCAACATTTAATTTCTCAAAATCCATGATTTTGCTAGTATCCATTCCTGATGGACTTGTCGCTGCCTGCTCCATGCTGTACTGGCTGACCATTTTCATCCACATTGCTGCCTGGACCGTCCTACCTGGTAATGTTCTCCTCAGTTGCGGTCTGAAATAATAAATGACAATGGCTCGAATAAAGTGAGGCAAAGATTTTATTATAAAATTTCCGAAGTAATTCTTTTCCTACAATATTTTCCGTATACAATCTTTATCAATATTTATAGGTTCCTGTGATATTATATTTGACGAAACATTGTGGGAAAAGAGGAAATTGCATGTGACAAGCAATTTCTTGTTTTCCCACGGTGTTTTCCTTTTACAATCCCGTTTTTTACGTTCCTGTGATATTTTCAATTCAGAATTCTGGAAAAAGAAGATATTGACAACAATATTTTCTATCATAAAGGATGGTTACCTTTTAATTGTACTAACTTTTTAATGTTGTCTTCTACCACTCTAATTTTGAACAAGTTTAAATTTTGACTAAACAGTAAGGGGTTAAGCTAATTTTTTTATCATTTTTCCAAAATTACTTCAAAAACTGGATTTTGCCAAGTTGACATTTTAAAATTCATCAACAAATGTCGATGGTATGCTCTGATCAAATGCAATTTGAATAAACCGGTTTGACCTTGACCAAAAATTTATTTCATATGGCCAATATACGCATGATAGACTACAATTTGCCAAGTTATTTAACCCTTTCCTGGACAAACCCAGGATTTTACGTCACTGTGATTTTATACTTGATAAAACATTGTGGAAAAAGGAGAAATTGCTTGTAACAAGCAATTTCTCCTTTTCCCACAATATTTTCTACCACATAGGATAGTCAGATTTCAAATTGCAAGCATTTTTCATTGTCGTCTGCAACCTCTTTGAAATTGGACCAGTCTAAAATTTCATAAAACAGGAAAGGGTGAAAATCCATTAATGGAGGAGAAGCTGGAGAGACTTTTGCACATACACCAACTTGACAAAGTGACTCGCTCAACAAAAGGAAGCTTTTCCAAAACTGCTTTTAGAACTAGAAGACAAAATATGTTTCTTAACCCATTCCCACACGACAAAATTTTAGACTGGTCCAAATTTAAAGGGGTTGCAGACGACAATTTAAAGTTTATGAAATTCTAAATTTTTTCAACTTTCTGGGTAGAAAACAAGCAATTTCTTCATTTTCCACAAAGTTTTCCAAAGCATTCTTTCTTGAGGGGCGTCTAAAAGCGTCATTGATTGGGAATGGGTTAAACACTTGTATCTAATTTTCAGATCGTCAATCATCTTGTTGATAAGGTAATTTAAACCTAACTACAGCTTATTAAAGCTTGTTATATGTTCAGCATGCCAATGGGCAATTTCGTCTTTTTACATACAACTGACTGTTAAAATGTTCAGCACAGCCATTCTCTTCAATATGTTAATATGGGGATTTCATGATAAATTGTGAAGCATCAGTTCTAGTTCAAGTTCTGAATTTGTCTTTGATTGAATATTTAAGCAAGAGTACATACTTCTTTCCACAATCCATTTTCAGGAAATCTGGAGTTTCTTCTGTCATTTCTGCAGGCTGAACATTTCTTGCAAACTTGAGATCAAACTTCAGTTGTTCTGAAATGACAGTTATCAATATGCTACTGCTGTTGTCTCATAAACAGAGGATCCTCAAAAAGTGTTTGTGAGTAAATAAATTGGTGGCTCCTCCCACCTAATGTGTTGGCCACGCCCACTGACTCCAACAGGAAGTCCCACTTTGATTTTAAAGGGTGTTATTTTGGAAAATTTATGGCCAGTAGCTTGTAACAAAGTAGTAGAGTAGTCAATTGGTGACCTAAATGTTGTAACTCAGCATTTGAAGTCGCCAAGCCAACAAAAAATGCTTTCTTCACATTACAGGCCACCAATGCCCAATTTCGAATGGTCTAAATGAATTAGTTCACTGGTTAACTGGTTATTTGATTGTGTGACGTGGTTGCATGGTCATTTATGCTTTTCTAGAACAAAAATCTGAATTCTTTCTATGGAGGTCACAGCCATAGCACACTTTATAGCAAAGCTTATTAGACTTGAAATTATAGTGTATTGGGTTTGACTTTAGCACAGCAAACATTCGTTTTGATATCAGTCGATTGATGCCACTTTTAACAGTATTTCAGTCATATCCGGGCGGCAGGGGCACCTAACCATGGCTTTCTTATATTTCTCACACCAGTCCTACCACTAAAAATCCTTTCAAAGCCTCCAGCTGCTTATCCAATGTAGATTTATGGTTACTGGTATCCACCCATTGGTGGGATTTTGACATGAGAACTGTTTCTGCTTTGCCCTGCAGCTGAAAATGATCACTTACTTTTCTTCAAATCACCCAACATTTCAGCCTTTTCTATTAATTCAGGGACTGTCCAATCCATTGGAACACGTGGGTATCGATACGACATGGCCTCGTCCTCCATTTTGAAGCCCATCTGATCAAGGAGGGCCATTGTGTAGATATTTCGACCAAATTTATCGTCGTCTTCATTGTAAAATAAGATAGGGACAGGTTTCTTTTTACCTACAATAGAAATATTGAGCGTATGTGTTACAAAAAATATGCAAATGACTATCGACCAGTTTTAACCCTTGTCATGCTCAAACCGGAAAATTCCGGTTTTGGCAGGAGGTGAAGACCAAGATCAGCCTGCACATAAGTGCAGTCTGATCTTGGTCTACACTTTGTGCTTGTACTTTTCCAGTCAGAGTTATTTGTGAAATTAATTTCTAAAAGAAATGTTGATTTTTGATTAAGTTTTATCAGTGCTTACAGCCCTTTGATTTTACACCAATTCAGTAAGGTAATTTATACAGCTTGACAAGGGTTCCAATAAAACCAGACTAATACCGAATGTAACTAATACCCTCCTATAGGTTAGCACAGAAATGTTTGCATCATTTTACTAAACTACAACTTCCGATAAAATTTTTTGGTTCAACAGCCGATTTGTTTTACCTCGAACTTTGGTTATCTTGAGCTTTTTGCCCTTACCCGCAAAACTCATGATTATGAGTGTCAATTGTTTGAATGTATATCTTCCATAATAATGGATATAGAAAAGTGAAATATAGGATTTTCTTTATGCTTTTACACAATACAGCCTAGCTCCTTGTGTACATAAAAATTTTGGATTTGCATTCAGGAGAACTTCAGGGGCAAAGCCATTTTCTTGGAGGGGGGAGGGGACTACGACAGAGCATGAATTACTTACAAATAAAAAACTTTGATACTGGCTCTTCCACCTCCTTTTTGGGAATCTGTTCTCCATCTGAAATTTTTTGAAAGAAATCAAAACTTCATTTCATATTTCATGAATTTTGGCTTTGTCCTTTATAACTAAATCCCAGAGGACAAAATTTAGACTGGTCCAAATTCAAAGAAGTTGCAGAAAACAATTTTTAGATGGTGAAATCTTAATTTGTTTTGTTATTCGAGGTTGAAACCATTGTAGATAATGAAGAAAATACTTATGACAGGCAATGTCTACAATGTTTTTTTAAACAAAAACTGATTGATGGATTGGCTTAACGAGCCCATGAACTAGCTATTTGATTTCCTGATGAAACATGACCTTGCTCAAAATAAATAAACTTACTTTTTTCATTGTTTATATCGACAAAATCTAATATATCCTAAAACAAGATGCGCAAACCATTGAGTTTAGTTTAAATAAATTTACTTCATTTTAATTGCAATGAAAGCTTAAAGCTTACAGCCGCTCTCGAAAACCAGATGTTCCATGAACACACCCTACTGATGGTGGGGCTGGAACCTGCAACCATCAGATCACAAGTAAAGCACCAATACCACTCAGCCATCTAGGCAATCATGTGATTTTTTGAAGTGCTGATGTACTCTTATTACCTCTAATATTTGGAAATGCAACCTTAATCACTGACCATGACCTTTTTAGATAACACTGACCTTGTCATAAGAAGATGCACATATACTGACAACAAAAAAAATGAATTGGCTCTGAAGCTACAAAGAATCTATCTTGGGCTAAGTTTTAAAGGCTGACTGACACAATATGCCCAAAATCCTACCACTGAGGGGGTGTAGACTAACTGAAATAATATGCCCTAAATCTTAGAATTGAGGGGTTGTAAAGAGTTCCATAATGAACCAATATATACATACCAAGTTTGACATAAACTAATTCCAGTAGCCTATCTTGTAGCATTGACACCTGGTCCTGGTACCCAGTCTCTAAAAGTTTGTTCACACAGTTGGGGACCACCTCCTCCTCCTTCATTTGAGAGAGAGTACTCAATATGGCGAGATTGTCATTTTCTAATTCTTTGGCTTGTACGCTTGGAGATTTCTGTACAGATAAAAAGTTGAGTTTAACCCTTGTCATGCTGAACCCAGAATATTTCTGTTTTGACAGGCGGTATAGACAAAGATCAGCCTGCAAAATCAGTTCATATAGTTTGGTCAGCCCTTTAATTTTTATGAAATTCTGTTAGGAATTTCATTCAGCATGACAAGGGTTAAGTAACACTATATATATACTTTTGGTTGTTATTCACTTTAAAACTTCTAAAAGATTTTTTAGATTTTTTTTCAGTTTCTCAGAATATGGTATATAGAATAGTATTATATGATGCTCAGAAATTTGTCCTAATCATAAAAGCAATGATTTTCATGAGCTTATAATTGACAAATAGCTGGTCCCGCCCACTGACTATATAGGCCCCACCTATAAAATTCCTCAGGAAGTTCCACATTGATTTTCAACAGCATTATTTTGCAAACTTTACGACAAGTAGCATGTAGCAAAAAGGTAAGATGGCTGGTTGGTAACCTAAACATCATAGCTACAGCTTGAATAAGCTGCAGTTACGACGTTTCAGTTGCCAAACCAACAAAATTGGTAGAATGTTCACCGACATACTGACAGATTTGAATGGCCATTGCACCATGATGGTTTTAGACTTGAAAAAAAAAAGCTTAAAAAAGCTGAAAGAATTTATCCACTACTGACAGCATACTGACAGATTTGAATGGCCATTGCACCATGATGGTTTTAGACTTGGAAAAAAAACAAAGCTTAAAAAAGCTGAAAGAATTTTATCCACTACTGACAGCATGAATTCAAACTTGTCCAAATTCAAAGAAGTTACAGATGATAATTTTATGTTGATAAAACATAAATAATACTGTCTTTCTGTGTAGAAAAAAATATGAACAAAGGGCCGTTGGCCCTGGGGCGCTCTCTGAGATAAAGGCTCTTTTTCTTTCAACAGTCTAATTTCATGTTAAGGTTAGGATTACGAAACAAGTGGGCCACAATTACATATAAAGACTATGAACCTGGGGATCCAAAAGTCTAATTTACAAATTCCAAGGCTTTAGTGCTGATTTGAAACAAGGAAAAAACTTTTTCCATAGATTATAATTTCAGAAATAAGAAAGAAGTCTGTGAACTGATGCTTCATGCCTAATCCCCTCCCGTCCGCCCCTGGAGACCCAAGGATCATGATTTTAGCTATTTTGTAAGAGATCAATATACTGATGCTTCATGCAATATATCAAGGCTCTACGCCTTCTGGGTCAGGAGGAGAAGATTCTTAAAGATTATTTTGAAATTTCACTTTTGTTGCCATGGCAACCAGAATTTTTAACGGATTTAAATTCTTTTTGCTAATTTTAAGGGGGACCACCTAAGGAACATTTCTGCAAAATTAGGTTCAAACTGGCCCAGTGGTTTGGGAGGAGATGTCATTTAAAAAATCGTTCTTTATCAGGTGAGCTAAAAATGTACTAACCTGTAGTGATTGAAGTTCTTTGTCCGAGTTTACGATCTCATCCAGTTTTTCCGCAGATAACCAACCCATTTCATATAAATGATTAATTATCTGGAAAGAAAATAAGATACTGCTTTTAATTCTATTGTGGATAGATATTAAAATATCCCGATTTTTTTGAGATTGTATCTACAACTTTTTGGCGACCAAATGATCGTATCATACTTATGTATAATTACAGCCACCACTTGTTAACCCATTTCAACTTAATCCCTCCTTTTTACGCCCCTCGAGAAAAAAGCTTTGGAAAACATTTTGGAAAATGAAGAAATTGCTTGTATCAAGCAATTTCTTCATTATCCACAATGTTTTCTATCCAAAAAGATGAAAAAATTCAAAATTCCATCAACTTGAAATTGTCGTCTGCAGCTTCTCTCAATTTGGACCTGTCTAAAATTTTGCTGTGTTGGAATGGGTTAAAGGATGATCTTGAAATTGATGGATCGATGGCCCCATCCACTTCAATACTAACACACAATGATAACATAATACCCCTCAAGAAAAACAATAGGGAAGACATGGTGTTAAACTGAAGAAATTAGCTAAGAATATTAGAATAAGCTGACGTTGTCTTTCATCTCTACGTCCATCTGTGATTTGGCTTCCCGCCGTTGGTTTCCCGCGCTTATTTTCATGAATGGATTTACTTTTTCAACTTGTACTACGAGAAATTATTAATTCATTCATACAAGGATAAATTCGTTGTGAGGTTCCTAGAAGCAAAGAGGGAATCCCGGCAATCGCTATATTGAACGTTTCACCTGACTTCGATAAAAATCTAAAATTTCATGAACTTTAAATTGTTGTCTGCAACTTCTTTCAATTTAAGGATGACAAAAAAAATTACCGTCTTGTAATGAGATAATAAAAGTTTCAGATCCAGTGTAAGACTACCAGTGTTAACATATCAACATTGAATACCCAGTAAGGTTGACCTACCTCAAGTTTTGATTTCTTCATTCCATTCTCATTAAACAGCTCAACGAGCTTGGGAACGACCTCAGACTCTGTTTCCAATTCGACAAACCACAAGATTAGTTTATCTTCTTCCTCTTGTGTCCAGCTGCTTTCGTCTTCAATATCTGTCTCCCTGAAAAACAATCATTAACCCATTACGACAAAGGAAAAAAGATTTTACAAACTTTTTCTAGTTGATGTAATATTATTAACAAGAGGGCCGTTGGCCCTGGGGCGCTCACCTGAGATAAAGGCTCTTTTTCTTTCAACAGTCTTATTTCATGTTAAGGTAAGGATTATGAAACAAGAGGGCCACAATTACATATAAAGACTATGAACCTGGGGATCAAAAAGTCTAAATTACAAATTCCAAGGCTTAAGTGCTGATTTGAAAGAAGGAAAGAACTTTTTCCATGGGTTATAATTTCAGAAATAAGAAAAAAGTCTGTGAACTGATGCTTCATGCCTATACCCCCCCCCCGGGGCTCTGCCCCTGGGGACCCGAGGATCATGATTTTAGCTTTTTTGAAAGAGGTCAATATACTGATGCTTCATGCAAAATATCAAGGCTCTACGCCTTTTGGGTCAGGAGGAGAAGATTTTTAAAGATTTTTTTAAAATTTCACTTTTGTTGCCATGGCAACCAGAGTTTTAAACGATTTCAATTCTTTTAGCTATTTTTGAAGGGGACCACCTAAGGAACATTTCTGCCAAATTTGGTTCAAATTGGCCCAGTGGTTTGGGAGGAGATGTTGTTTAAAGAAATTGTTGACGGACGACGCACGACACACGACGCACGACGGACAGACGCCGGACAAAAGGGGATCACAATAGCTCACTTGAGCACTACGTGCTCAGGTGAGCTAAAAACCTTTATTTTTGGGGTAAAAAACATCATGGATCATTTCTATGTTTCTAAAATGTCCTAGAAATATGGCTGTGGAGAACATTCTGGGGAAAAAAGAAAGGCCATAGTAATACGGAGGTTTTTCTGATAAGGGGCTGGAAATATCTGCAATAAACTTTTAGACAGTATTGTCCTGAGGGGCGGGTCAATTTTACAGCGGAAGTTGAAGACCTGCCTACACTATGGACAAAGTAACTCATATTTCTTGAGATGTGCAGATGTATTGACCCATTTATTATATACCTATAAATGTTTTTAGTGAAAATATATATATTCCACACAGACGAAATCAGAAACGTCAGAAAAAATCTGAATCTAATAGTGTCAAATACGATTCCATATAAGGCAGTATCAGATGACATCATTATGCGAATAAACCTAACAATAATGGTAATGGAGAAGGGGAATACCTAAAGAAATACATTTTTTTCCTTCATTATTTCAATGAATTTATTTACTGCAAAAAATAGGTATATAATAAATGGAATATTATGTTAAAATTACAATACATATTTGATTTTTCTCCACAATTCAGAGTAAAATACAAGATGTTGTATCTCTATTGTTACACAATATTCCCCATTTATAACCCTTGGTCATCGACAGAAAATCACTCACTCCATATTCATGGATTCCTCATCCTGTGATGGACTAAACAACTGTAAAGCACAACTCAATGGATTACCCTCAGCCATGGACAAAAACTTCTGTATTACATATTCCATAAGGTCATTCATCTCCTGCAATGGAAACAATACCAAGACCATGGCTAAAAAAATGAATAAGTTCCCTTAAATATACCACATAACAAAATTTGAACTGCTGTGAGTAGGAGGAAAGCTGAAGGCAACATTACAAATTTCTTTGAAGTTGCTTTGAAATTGAAAACCAAGGGCAAAATTGGGTAGAAAATATTGTGGCAAAAGGAGGAATTGCTATTCCTCCTTTTTTACAAAGATTCTTTTTAATGCATTTCTTCAGAGACGTAAGAAGCCACATTAATTTAAATCAATTTTCACGGGTGGTAAAGTTTGGAACGACCTCCAAAAAGAGGTAGTGAATTTCTGTTCCAATCGCACATCCGGGAACTCGCCAGGTTGGTCCAAAGGCTAGAAACAGGTAAACAAAGGTAGGTATCGGTGGTTCTTTTGATTTTTTTTCTAAGTTTCTAGCGAAAGATGGATAATCATGGCAATGCTGTGTTGTGTAAAGATGACTTCTCAGCGCCTATGGCCCAAAACTGCAGTTGAAACCGAAATAACCGCCTACTGGTGCCTACGCTCGGCTATTGGGCACTGGATAGTGGACAAAATGCATCTAGAGTTATCCCCCTTGATAGTATAGGTTGCTCTTTTGATTTTGTACAAGTGTGCCAAGTTTCAAGTGAATGCCTTTAGTAGAACCAGAGAGGAAAGGGTTCAGATCAGTTTGTCTTAGAATGACCTCACTACACATCTTGTATATATGTTACCTGTGTGATTGGCACTTCAGTGTCCCAAATTTGTAAGAATGTCTTTAGAATGTTGACCTGAAGTAAACTCTCTGGTTTGAGACAGTCGCCTGCAACGTGGTGCATCATCGTAAAGATACAATTATTCACATGGTGATCGTTTTTGAGAAAACTCTGTAGCAGACAACCGTAGCTTGTCATGACCTGACCAACAGCGAATCTGAAGGAAGATAAAATGAATACAGTACTAGTTCTAAGACCAAGGGCAATTATTTTGACAAAAAAAAATCACCTGTCTAGAAGAAAATTCAAAGTTTACCTGTTACTCAATGAATGGCCAACACAACAAGTATCCGGTTTAAATGAAAGAGTGTAGAAACAATTGGGTCTGAAACCAGTAACATCTGTCTTGCCAAATATTGACCCATGAGCTGTCAACTTGCCCTTTGAGGTATCAAAAAACTTGTTTCAAACAACAAATCTACTCATAATGGAGAATATGCTAACCAGATTATTATTCTAAAATGGAGGAGATATGCTGCGGACAAGCTCAATTTGATGATTTGACCTTGTGCCATGATCTCAACCTTGGAGCAATCTGGAAATTTGTTTCAAATGGCAAATCTATTGCTGGTGGAAATCATTTGTGCTTAATTTTTTGGAAATCCTTCCATAAATGTGGAAGATTAAGAGGCCTATTTGTGAGACTGTATACAATCTCTACAATGTGTAGACACTTGGAACAGTTTGCAATTAATCTGCTCTGGAAAAGATCTGATGGAATGACACACACAGTTTAAGAATTGCAGCTGTCAATCAAAGAATCAATCCACCAATCAAATCATTTATTTAGACTAGAAGTGAACTTTGAACTCTGACATTGGTCGACTATAATGAGAAGCCTTTACATTTTTTGGCCACTTAAATGTCGTAACTACAGCCTATTTAAGCTGCAGGTACAACATGTAAGTAGCCAACCTACCACTATATTCTTTTTCTAAGCTAACTGATACTAGCCATAAGTTTTACTAAATGACGTCATTTAATATCGAAGTGGAAATTCCTGTCGGAGCTAAGTGTATGGCCAACGATCAATTTCACTGACTTATAGTAAATACTATGTCTCGCTAGATAATAAACAATTAGGACCTTTCTTTCTTCAGCCCTTTGACTTTGATGCATTTTGAACATAACTTTACTCAGAATGACAACCGTAAGAAATAAGAAATATCTAAATTTCAGAGTGTAGCAGAAACTTACTGTTTAACATGTGATAACATATCAATGTTTTTGTTGACACAAAAATCTTTGCCAAGCCATTCTTCCAACAACAGCAAGAAGTAATGGTTTGTGACGATGACGTCTCGAAGAAACAGTGTACTGTGACATGAAGGTAGGTAGATTCTGATCAGCCAGAGAAATAATTGTCGCAAGTCATTCATATTTGACAGCTGTCCTGAAATATACAAAGAATACCATGGTTGATTGGTGTATGGGGTTTAACATTAATTTCAGAACTCATGTTTGACTCGTAAACTAGGACTTTGTCCCAAGAATTCAAATTTATCCTATTTTGACCCTTACAAATTTCTCCCAAGGGGGTCATCTTGACCCAAGTGAAAGAATTTTTTCAAGGGATTTAAAAGAGTTTTATCCCTATATTTTGCAATGAATTATCTCATATGCTATTAAAAATTGCACAAATAACTTATCTTTATAAGAAAAGGTCAGTTGGCACTTCACTTATTCTCTCACAATATTTTTTATGCCCCTCAAAAAAAAAGGCTTTGGAATGTCACCATATTCAATATGGTTCTTCTTCATGACGATACAAACATTTCCAGCAAGTTGGAGATAGAGTCAAAATTGTGACCTCCAGAGTGGTAACAAGGAAATTGTCAATAAGGCCCCTTTTCCCTTGATACAAGAGGCACAAGGAATAAAATATATTATTGTGACAAGAAATTTGTTTTAGAGCAATTCAATCTTTTCTCACATTGCCTAAAACAATTTCTTCTTTTCCTAAGTTTTACCACGCTACATTTCTTAAGTGCATCTAAAAAGTGTTTCAAAATCGAACTGAAATTGTAATTGATAATTGTATCAGAAACAATCTGAATGGATTATTTCTGATTATCATTAAACACTACATTGAATTGCCTAATTTTGTTGGATAGGGTTAACTTACTTTGTAAATTCTCCAAGTATTCCAGTTCTCCATCAGGAATTCCCCTTTCTCTGTGAAACGCCAGTGTTTTTAGAAGTTCTCTTAAAGCACTAACACTCAAATGTAATCTGAAAGATATAGTTAAAGAAATTTTAAATTTCAAATGAAATAATTATGTAAACCATTCTAACAATCCCACACTTTAAACCCATGAAGAAACAAGGGGACCTTGATGGTCCTATATCCCTCCCCTGGGTATAATAGTTCAGAAGATTATGATATACAAATGTATACAAATTATCAAAGCCCTACACCTAATTATTTTGGAGAATTAGATTTGTTCAATATTTACTCCTTTAATCTTAGGTATAGTGAAGATCCAATCATATCGAGCTAATTTCTAGAGTACAGTAATTCTTTGTAGTATTTTAGTAGAGGGTCAATAGATGATGATTTATACCAAATATCGAAGCTCTAAGCCTTATGGCTTGGGAGGAGATTTTTTTAAGTTTTTTCACTGGATTGCCATGGCAACCATGGTTCTTTATGGATTTCAATTCTTTGAAGTATTTTGAAAGAGTATGACCTAAGGATCATTTCTGTGAAGTTTGGTTGAAATTCCATTGCTAGTTTAGGAGGATAAGATTATTTTGTAATTGTGAACTGGCAGACAGACAGACGGACGGACTTGCTTTGTGCTCATGTGAGCTAAAAAAATTGGGAAAACATGTAGCAAGCAAAATTTTCATTTCCCACAAAGTTTTCTACCAAGAAAGGCAAAGATTTTTAAGATTTCATCAACTTAACCCATTACAACTCAATCCCTCCTTTTTATGCCCCCCAAGAAAAAAGCTTTTGAAAACATTGTGGAAAATGAAGAAATTGCTTGTATCAAGCAATTTCTTCATTATCCACAATGTTTTCTACCCAAAATGACGATAAAGTTTAAAATTCCATCAACTTGAAATTGTCGTCTGCAGCTTCTTTCAATTTGGACCGGTCTAAAATTTTGCTGTGTGGGAATGGGTTAAAATTCCTGTCGACAGCTTCTTTGACCAATCTAAAGTTTGTAATGTGTTGTTCATAATTATGTCATAAGTACTACAAGGAGATATTGTTAAGTTAATTTCATCTAACCCTTTCATGAAGGCTGTCAAAGCAATTTTCAGGGTCATTCCTTAAATGTGGGTCAATATTCAATGTGGGTTTAATTGAAAAAGAAAACATCCTATATGATAGAAAATATTGTGATATGGTTTGTTACAAGCCATTTCTTCTTTTTCCACAATGTTTTCTCAAGTATTGTATAACGAGATTCAAAAATCAGGGATTGTATAGGAAAGGAGGAATTAAGCTAGTCTGTTAACCCATTTCCACTCAGTGAAGCCCCCAGGAAAAATAGCAAGCAATTTCTGCATTATCCACAATGTTTTCTACTCCAAAAGTAAAAAAATCCAAAATTTCATAATCTTTGAAATGTCAGCTGCAACTCTTTACAATTCAGACCAGCAAAAAAAATGTGCAATCTGGTAATGGGTTAATGTAGAGTCTCAAAGCTTTCTTGAGCAAAAAAATATCTTTAACCCTTTCCTGTTTTTCAAAATTTTAGAGCAGTCCAATTTGAAAGTAGTTGCAGACGACAATAAAAAGTTTGGTACAATTTGATAAATAACCAACATATAGGTTAGAAAATATTGTTGGAAAAGAAGAAATTGCTTGTAACAAGCAATTTTTTCTTTTCCCCCAATGTTTTCTCAAGTATAAAAATCACAGGGACGTAAAAACAAGGGACTGTGCAGGAAAGGGTTAAGCTTTATATTTCACATGTTCAATTCAAATTTCCTCCCTTTATCTTTAAAATAACCATTTCACCAACCTTCTCATGTTAAGATTATAAGGTTTGTTCTGTTTATGTAGGTGTAGCACTTCTTCCCCATTGTTCACAGCCTCAAACACCAGAAACCCAAACACATCTGTTGTAAATGCCTCTCTGAAAATAGAAGAATTATCTCCCTTTATACTGAATGATAGTAAACCAAAATGCTATGCAGGTTATTTTTGTTTCGTTTCCTTCATAAAAAATATAAATCCATGCAAGACAAGCATTGTCATGGGGAGTATTAACCCTTGTCATGCTGTTTAAATTACCTTACTGAATTGCTGTCAAATCAAAGGGCTGAAAGCACTGATAGAACTTGTTGTTCAAAAATCAATATTTCTTTTAGAAATCAACTTCATAAACAACTCTGGCAGTAAAAGAACAAGCAGGAGGTATAGACTAAGATCAGCCTGCACATAAGTGCAGTCTGATCTTAGTCTACACCTCCTGCCAAAACCGGAATATTCTGGGTTCAGCATGACAAGGGTTAATGGTTTATTGCAATACTGTTCTATCTATACATTGTAAATGTATAGACACATAGAACAGAATTGCAATAAACCCTCTATATCAGATTTGAGTATAACTCCTGCAACACCAACTATTCTATTTAGCCCGTTAACACTCATTTATTTTTTTTTCATACCCCTCGAGAAGAAAACAGAAAAGTTTAGTGATTGATTGAATGGGGTTTAATGCCAATTTTAACAGTTTTTCAGACATACTGCTGCGGCTGGAGCATCCAACAACGGATTCCTTCTATTTCTCACACTAGTACTACCACTACATCCTTTCCTAGCCTCCAGCTGCTATCTTACTTAGGTTTACATTTATCCATCCATTGGAAAGGATATGTGCCTCTGCTGAGAAAAGTATAGCAACAACAAAATTGCTTGTAACAAACTATTTCTTCTTTGTCCTAAATATTTGCTACTTTTCAAGAAAACAATCTTTGAAATTTCAATATTTTGAAAATGTCATATGCAACTTCTTTGAATTTGGAATTATCTAAAATAAATCGTCTGGTATTGGGCTAACCCATTCCCAAACAATAACACTTTTTGATGCCCCATTAAACACTTTGAAAAAATTGTGGAAAATGAAGAAATTGCTTGTTATCCACAATGTTTCCTGTCTCAAAAGACAGAGATTTTTGAAATTTCATGAGCAAACTTTGTCTTTGCAGCTTCTTTCAATTTGGACCAGTCTAAAATTTTGTTGTCTGGTAATGGGTTTAAGTAAAATATGACTTATCACACATAAAAGGTCATCAAGAGACTAAGTGATACAAGAATTGAAGTAACAATATAGATTAGTATAGAAATGTTAATGTCACAAGATTAAAAGTTAATTAAATGCCCCCATTCACGTGTCAACACTTTACAAGACAACAATATTATCTTTCAAAGTTTTTTGTTTGTTGGCCTGGAGATTAGTTTTGTCATTTTACTTTCAGCTGTGACTTTGACCTTAAGCGTATATCAAAACAAACTTTAGGGAATACAATGTACTCAACACGGGGAAGGTCAAGGTCAAAGTCACAGCTGAAAGTAAAATGACAAAACTAACTTTGTTTTGATCATATCTTATACATTTGTTGACTGATTTTAACATAACTTGACATAGTTGTTCTCCTCAATGAGAAGTAGTATTACAAGAAACTGTTTTTTGTTTGGTCTAAGGTCAAGGTCACAGCAAATCTTCAATTGACAAAATTGATTGGATCATGACTTTTACATAATCTATGGGTGGATTTCAAGATACTTTGAATAGTTCATTGGAAATCCATACATAAATATAGATTTATTTGTTTGTTTGCATAGGGTTCCATGCCATTTTTAACAGTATTTCAGTCATATGGCAGTGGCTCGAGCACCTAATTATGGATTTCTAAATATAGAAGATAACCTCTGGACATTAAAGATTGGACACCTACCCACTCAAAGTGACAGAGGTAACTTAATATGCACTTCAATCATTTACATGGTAGGATATTGAATCTGATTGTTACATCTTATTTTCACCTGCAATAATTCATGATCTGAAAATCAGAAATCATTTGGAAAAGGGTTTAATTTTCAAAACAGGCAAAGGGTTGGCTTTGGAAAAAACAAGCTTCCAAGCTATTTACCCAGACAAAACCCTACTCAAGTTTCTCTTTAATAACTAGGTCATATTATTATCATCCTCATATTCAATCCTTATCCTTACTAAAGCCATTACCAGACGGCAAAATTTTGGACTGGTTCACATTGAAAGACACTCTGAGCAAAGAAGAAATTGCTTATGACAATAAACTTTCCATAGCTATATTTCTTTAACCTGTAAAACTTCTTTTCTCACAATGTTTTTCATAGCTATATTTCTTAAACTTGTAAAAGTGCAGGATTTGTGCGATTATGGGTCAATGTTTGGCGAGGCTCATTTAACCAATTACCAGACGACAAATTTTAGAATGGTCCAAATTGAAAGAAGTTGCAGACAACAATTTAAAATTTATAAAATTTTAGATTTTTCAACTTTCCAGGTTGAAAGTATTGTGGAAAATTGAGAAATTGCTTGGTTCAAACAGTTTCTCCATTTTTCTATGATGTTTTCTCCATTGATTTTTCTCAAGGGGCATCAAATCACGTCATTGTGTAGGTACGGGTTGAACCCAATTCAAACAAACATGTTTTGCTCTAACCCCTCAAAATACCAGCCACTTATCTAGGTGAAAATGATATATATCCTGTGACAATGTGTCAAAGTCAGTCATTTTCTAGTCACATGCAGCCAGAAACATGTGACTGCACCAACAGAATATCGAAACCATTTTGTTGCCGTGACAACAATACCTCAAATGACCAGATAATGTTTCATGACTTGTGCGTTATTTTCTCCAATTAATATGACAAGATAAACAAGAGGACCATGATGGTCCTATATTGCTTACCCTATTATGGAAGGCTTTACTATGATAGATCTAGCATCCAGAATTTCTGCAGACTTACAGTACAGCGATGTTTTAACAGTTGTCATCAGGCAAAGTTACAAATCTTTTAGAACCTGTAGGCATGATGGTGCAGAAAGACTTAAAACCAATTCTCACATAATCCCTCCTTTTTACACCCCTCAAGAAACAAGAGGGCCGTTGGCCCTGGGGCTCTCACCTGAGATAAAGGCTCTTTTTCTTTCAACAGTCTAATTTCATGTTAAGGTTAGGATTATGAAACAAGTGGGCCACAATTACATCAAGGCTCTTCACCTTCTGGGTCAGGAGGAGAAGACTCTTAAAGATTACTTTGAAATTTCACTTTTGTTGCCATGGCAACCAGAGTTTTTAACGGATTTCAATTCTTTTAGCTAATTTCAAGGGGGACCACCTAAGGAACATTTCTGCAAAATTTGGTTCAAATTGGCCCAGTGGTTTGGGAGGAGATGTCATTTAAATAATCGTTCTTTATTTCTATATAACCTTCCCCCCGCCTGGGGCTCCGCCCCTGGGGACCCGAGGATCATGATTTTAGCTATTTTGAAAGAGGTCAATATACTGATGCTTCATGCAAAATATCAAGGCTCTATGCCTTCTGGGTCAGGAGGAGAAGATTTTTAAGATTATTTAAAAATTTCACTTTTGTTGCCATGGCAACCAGAGTTTTTAACGGATTTCAATTCTTTGAGGTTTTTGAAAGAACCACCTAAGCAACATTTCTTCCAAATAAGGTTCAAATCGGCCCAGTGGTTTGAGAGGAGATGTCATTTAAAAAATCTTTCTTTATTTCTATATAAACCCACCCCCCTGGGGCTCTGCCCCTGGGGACCAGAGGATCAGGATTTTAGCTATTTTGAAAGAGGTCAATATACTGATGCTTCATGCAAAATATCAAGGCTCTATGCCTTCTTGGTCAGGAGGAGAAGATTTTTTAAGATTATTTTAAAATTTCACTTTAGTTGCCATGGCAACCAGAGTTTTAAACAGATTTCAATTCTTTTAGCTATTTTTGAAGGGAACCTTAGGAACATTTCTGCCAAATTTGGTTCAAATTGGCCCTGTGGTTTGAGAGATGTCATTTAAAAAATCGTTCTTTATTTCTATATAAATCCCATCCCCCTGGGGCTCCACCCCTGAGGACCCAAGGATCATGATTTAAGCTATTTTGAAAGAGGTCAATATACTGATGCTTCATGCAAAATATCAAGGCTCTACACCTTCTGGGTCAGGAGGAGAAGATTTTTAAAGATTATTTTAAAATTTCACTTTAGTTGCCATGGCAACCAGAGTTTTTAACGGATATCAATTCTTTTAGCTATTTTTGTAAGGGACCACCTAAGCAACATCTCTGCCAAATTTGGTTCAAATAAGCCCAGTAGTTTGAGAGGAGATGTCATTTAAAAAATCGTTCTTTATTTCTATGTAAACCCAAACCCCCCTGGGGCTCCGCTCCTGGGGACCCAAGGATCATGATTTTAGCTATTTTGAAAGAGGTCAATATACTGATGCTTCATGCAAAATATCAAGGCTCTACGCCTTCTTGGTCAGGAGGAGAAGATTTTTAAAGATTATTTTAAAATTTCACTTTGTTGCCATGGCAACAGATTTTTAACAGATTTCAATTCTTTTAGCTATTTTTGAAGGGGACCACCTAAGGAACATTTCTGCCAAATTTGTTACAAATTGGCCCAGTGGTTTAGGAGGAGATGTCGTTTAAAGAAATTGTTGACGGACGACGCATGACGGAGACGGACGGACGCCGGACAAAAGGCGATCACAATAGCTCACTTGAGCACTACGTGCTCAGGTGAGCTAATGAAAGTCTATGAAATGTTAGATTTTTTCAACTTTCTGGATAAAAAAAATGTAAAATGAAGAAATTCCTTTATACAAGCAATTTCTTCATTTCACACAATGTATTCCCAATTCACTTTCATAAGAGGTGTCCAAAAGAGTCACTGTGCGGGAATGGATTAAATGTAACAAGTGCTATTTTCAGATGAAACTAGTACAGGTTACCATTAATTATCGTAAATATCGGCTCATTACCTCATTCTATCATCATAACAATTAATTATTTGCAATAACCAACAATTATTTTCCTGTCTTCATGCAAATTTCAATTGTCAAATATTCAGAATATTTAGGAAATAGTTCATATTGAAATCAACATATTTTTTTCTCCTTCTCCTAAAATGTTTTATCCCCCTTAAATATGATGCATCATTTCACTGTAATTCTGATATCAATTAATCACTTAGCAGACAGCAATATTTTAACCCTTGTCATGCAGGATACATTACCTTACTGAAATGCTGTAAAATCAAAGGCCTGAAAGCACTGATAGAACTTGTTGTTCAAAAATTAATATTTACTTTAGAAATCAACTTCATATACAACTCTGGCATGGCAAGTACAAGCAGAAGGTGTAGACTAAGATCAGACTGCACTTATGTGCAGGCTGATCTTGGTCTTCAGCTCCTGCAAAAACAGGAATAATCAGCATGACAAGGGTTAAATATGTCCCAATTAAAAGATGTTGCAGATGGCAATGATAAGATGATGAAATTTTATGAGATAATGAAGAAATATTTGTAATAAGCAATTTCTTCATTTCCTACGTTTTCCTTTTTTCCTCGGTTGTCGGAAGGCCTAATTGTATCATTAAGATAATGAAATTTTATAAGCTTTTGCCTTTTGGGATAGAAAATATTGTAGATAATGAAGAAATATTTGTAATAAGCAATTTCTTCATTTCCTACGTTTTCCTATTTTTCCTCGGTTGTCGGAAGGCCTAATTGTATTAGAAAGGGTTAAGGGAGAGAAAGAGTAACTGAAACCTAAGGACTTTTAACCCTTGTCAAGCAGAATAAATAACTCTCTCAGAATTGCATTAACCCTTTCCCGTTTTCTGAAATTTTAGACTGATCCAAAATGAAAGAGGTTGCAGACAACAATAAAAATTTGATGTAATTTGAAATAAAAGCATCTGATGTTGTAGAAAATATTGTGGGGAAAGAAGAAATTGCTTGTTACCAGCAATTTCTTCTTTTTACACAATGTTTTCCCAAGTATAAAACACAGAGACATAAAAACCAGGATTAAACAGGAAAGGGATAAATCAAAGGACGGAAAGCACTTGATGTGGGTCAAAATCTGATTTAAAAATTAGTTTCTATAAATAACTTTGGCTTACAGAGGACAAACAGGTGGTGCGGATAAAGATCAGAATACACATATATGCAGACTGATCCTTGTGTATACTTCCTGTCAAAACAGGAATATTCTGCTTAAGCATGACAAGGGTTAAAAAAAGATTTACAGATACAAAATAAAAAAAAAAAACTGTGAAGAAATAATCATAAACAACTGTAAAGGATTGCCAAACAACAGTGCTTTTCTCTGCACTATCAAAGAGGTCCTAATCACTGGAAATGACTCATGACAAGGGTTAAAAAAAGATTTACAGAATCAAAAAAAAAAAAAAAAAACAGTGAAAAAATATCATAAACAACTGTAAAGGATTGCCAAACAACGGTGCTTTTCTCTGCGACTATCAAAGAGTTTCTTATCACTGGAAATGACTCTCTGCCGGAGGAGGAGAAAATCTATATTGGGAAAACCAACCCACTGCGAAAGTTGCCATGTGACTCAGCATACACATGTTGAACTCCAAGGACATCTTCCTCATAGTATAAAGATTCAGTCGGAGACTTTTCAACTTATGTTTTTAATCCTTTCCTGTTCAAGCCCTGGTTTTTACGTCCCTGTGAATTTATAATTGAGAAAATATTGTAGAAAAAGAAAAAAATTGCTTATAACAAGCAATTTCTTCTTTTGTGACAATATTTTCTACCCTACTCAATGATTATTTTTCAATTGAAATCCAAATTAAATTTTCGTCTGCAAAACCTCTGAATTCGGACAGGTCCAAACTTTTGCAAAACAGGAAAGGGTTAACCCATTGCCACACAATAAAATTTAAGACTGGTCCCAATTGAAAGAATTTGCAGAGGTCGTTTACGAGTTGATAAAATTTCAAAAATGTGTCTTTGTAGTAAACATGTTACAAGCAATTTCTACATTTTCCACGATGTTTCTTAAGCTGTTTTCCTGAGGCATGTAAAAAAGTGGGATTTTGTGGGAATGGATTAAATAAAATGGTAGAGAAGTGTGACTGACGGATCAAAGTTGTCAAAAAAGATTGGCTTCCCAATCAAATCATTCATTTAAATTGGACACAACCTGTGAACTCCAAAATTTATGTTACACATTTTTTGTTTGTTGACTTAAACAGTTATAACAAAAGATTATCAAAGCTGTAGTTAGGACATTTAGTTCGCAAACAAACTGTTTGATCACACATTTGAGTTGAACTTTTACGTAGGAGATCAGTGGGTGTGGCAAGTTTCCCATCAATTAGAAATATGCTGCAATATGTGGCCAAACCAGTAATATTTCTTCTGTCAAGAAATATTGATTTTTTACAACAAATTTGGTCATCTTTTATTAGTTGTCCACAACACTTCTTACCTTTAACAAAACAACAAAATTTTAGACTGGTCTAAATTGAAAGAAGCTGTAGGTGATCTTTCAAAGCACAATTAACCAAAAGATAACAATCTTCTGTTTAGAAAGCATTGTGAGAAAACGAGAAATCAATTGATACAATCAGTTTCTCCTTTTTAAAAATATTTTCCATTATCATATTTCTTTGGGGAGGTAAAAAGTTGGACTTGTTTCAAAACAGATTGATTGATTGAATTGGATTTAACGCCACTTTTAACCATATGTCAGTCATAATGCACCTAACCATGGATTGTTTTTTTATTTCTAACACCAGTACTACTGCTATATCCTTTCAAAGCTTCCAGTTTTAAAATTGAAATGAATTTAATTATTTAATTAACTTTTCATTGTTACAAACAATCCAGTGCTTTTACTTGTTTATCAACCCATTCTTAACCAAATGGGAAACTTTTTAGACTGGTCCAAATTAAAAGGTGTTGCAGATGACAATTGAAAGTGAATGAAATTTAAGAATTTTTTCAACTTTCTGAGTCAAAAAAATTGTGGAAAATGAACAGATTGCTTTCCCAAATTGTTTATCTGGTGGGGTGGGGGGCGTCAAAAGGGGTCAATGTGTGGGAATGGGTTAAAAATTTAACCTATTCCCACACAATCCCTCCTTTTCACTCTCCTCAAGAAAATACTTCATGAAAACAATGTGGAAAGTGAAGAAATTGATTGTCACAAACAATTTCTACATTTTCCTCATTGTTTTCTACCCAGTGAGACAAAGATTTTAAATATTTCAATATTTTGAAATTGTTGTCTGAAACTTCTTTCAATTTGGACCAGTCTAGAATTTCACTGTCTGGAAATGGATTAAAAAGCAATTTTGCATAGTAGACTAAGTATTTTTTTTTTAAACAATTATATACTATCTGACGCCCAGTCTGGTTCTAGGAGTAGGTACGTATGCAAGATAATGTTAACTCCCGCCAAGTCAATTGACCACCAACTGCTGATATTCAACATCCTATCAACCAATACCAAGATGACGAAATGTTGGATTGGTCCAAATTGGAGGAAGTTGCAGAAGACTGAACTTGTCTGAAACTTCTTTCAATTTGGACCAGTCTAGAATTTCACTGTCTGGAAATGGATTAAAAAGCAACTTTTCATATTAGACTAAGTATATATTTTTTTAAAAACAATTATATATTATCTGATGCCCAGTCTGATTTTAGAAGTAGTTACCTACGCAAGATAATGTTAACTCCCGCCAAGTCAATTGAACACCAACTGCTGATATTCAACATCCTATCAACCAATACCAAGATGACAAAATGTTGAATTGGTCAAAATTCGAAGAAGTTGCAGAAGACATTTCAAATTGTGTGTCATTAAAAAAATTACAACGGAAAACCTGGTTAAGAATAACTAGATGATCATGGTATTACGTATGTGTGGAATAATTGATGTGTTAATTTTGTTTGTTTGAATGGGATTTTATACCGCTTTCAACAATCTTTCAGTTATATCTCGGTAGCTGGAGCACCTAACAATGGAATCCTGGTATTTCTCACACCAGTACTACCATTACATCCTTTCCTAGCCTCCAGCTGCTATCCCACATAGGTCTATGATTATTGACCCATTGGTGTGAGACAAATAGTTGGAAAGGATGAGTGCCGCCATCGGGGATCGAACCCAGGACCTTTAGATTGACAGTCCGAAGCGCTACCAACTATGCTATGATTTGGCTGATGTGTTAATCTCTACAATTTTTACAAAATCCTCAATCGATGATAGATGAAGATAATGTAAAAACAACTGGGACAACAGAAACTTTACAAAAGAATACAGGGCAACAAACCAGGAATGTTTGAACTAACCAGACTGTATCTCTGTCTTTTTGGAAGAAAATAATGCGGAAATTATAAACAAAGCTTGTGACAAGAATTTTATTTATTTTCTATGTTATTTTCTAAACTATTTTCTTTAACACTTTCCTGTTCAAACCTGGGATTTTGCATCCCTGTGCTTTCATACTTGAGAAAACATTGTGGAAAAAGAAGAAATTGCTTGTAACAATTAATTTCTTCTTTTTCCAAAAGCAATCTGTAGTTACGACATTAAGGTTGCCAAACACCAACCATTCATTTCTTTTTTTGATGGGGGGGGGGGTATTTTGTCAAAACCATATATCAGTTTAGCTTTAACAAAATTAGTCAACTACCCCAAAACAGGTACATAATTGACCCCCTTTATTTCTGAGTTTCTGTAGAAATGACGGATCGCTGGGTCTACAGCTGACTCCGCTAACCACTCAAACTGAGCTCCAACAGGAAATACTATTTCAATATCCAACAGCGTTTTTTGTGGTCAGAAATCAGGTAACCAAAAAGTGAAACTTTTGGTTGATGACCTATATGAGTAACTACAGCTTGAACAAAACGCTTCACATAAATGTCAACCAATGTTCAAATTTCACTTCCGTTCTAAATGAATGATTTGATTGGTAGACTGATTCTTCAATGGATAGCTGGGATCAGTTAATTTGGAATCAGCATAAATAAGCGGTTATACAATACAGAGGCAACTGAAGACAAAAACAAGATGGAATACATACAACACAACTTACTTTAAGTTTCTAAATTCAATCTCTTTTCTTCTGGCAAATTTCAAAAAGAATGCAACTGTCCACAAGAAGTAAGAGTCATCCAATGCAGCAGGAGTGGATGATTTTTCTTCCATGAGCACTTTCTGGAATCAGAAATAGTTCATCACATGACAATGTTATTATATAGGCAAACTATGTTAACCCTTGTCATGCTGTATAAATTACCTCACTGAATTGCTATAAAATCCAAGGGCTGAAAGCACTGTTAGAACTTGTTGTTCAATATTTCCTTTAGAAATCAATTTCTTAAATAATTCTGGCAAAAAAGTACAAGCAGGAGGGGTACACTAAGATCAGGCTGCACTTATGTGCAGGCTGATCTTGGTCTACACCTCCTGCCAAAAACCGGAATATTCTGGGTTCAGCATGACAAGGGTTAACAGTTCCAACACTTCGATTTCTCTTGCCTAAACCCTTTATTATTCGTTTTAATGGGGTTAAATGCAACTTATAATAGTAATTGAGTCATTTTGCAGCGGCTAGAGCATCTAACCATGGCTCCTCATGCCAGTACTACCACTTTGTCCTTTCGGAGTCTCCACTGGTTCATTGCACTTAGTTTTACAATTATTCACCCATTGGCAGGAGACAAATGTTGGAAAGGATATCTGCTACGACCAGAGATCATACCCTGGACTTCATGACTGAAAGTCTGATGTGCTACCAACTGCTCTATGGCTGCAGCCCTTTTTTGTTTGTGCACATTTTAATGCACTTTGATATGGTTTGCTCTTGTAACATTTTTCAAAATAAGCCTTGTGTTTTTACTTTTAAGAGTTGTGTTTTCCTTGACCTTCTCCTTCTTTGAACTTGGACCCCCATTTTTCAGAAATGACCCAAAAATAGCTAGACAGCCTTCTTTATCTTATTTGAAAAGGGTCATAATGTGGCAAAATGACCCCCTGTTTTGAAAGTCGAGGGAAAACCCTGAGGAGTATACAGGTATATACCCACAACATAGTTTTGGTAGGTTTGTTTGTTTGAATGGGGTTTTATGCTGCTTCCAACAATCTTTCAGTTATATCGCGGCGGCTGGAGCACCTAACAATAGAATCCTGGTATTTCCCACACCAGTACTACCATTACATCCCTTCCTAGCCTCCAGCTGCTATCCCACATAAGTCTACGATCATCGACCTATTGGTGAGAGACAAATAGTCGGAAAGGATGAGTGCCGGCGTCGGGGATCGAACCCGGGACAGTTTTGGTAGATATATGTAACCTGTTCCTGTTCAATCCCTTCAGAAACCATAGAAGAAAAGGCAATTTCTTATTTTTCCATAGTATTTTATACCTTACTGATTAATTTTTTTTTTTCAAAAAATTATCGTCTGCAAAACTTTGAATTTGGACATGTCTAAAATTTTGTAATACAGTTAAGGGGTTATCTAAGTTTTGCCCTTATCTTTACAATAGAAGAAATATATGAGGATGCCAAATGCTCATCTCTTGGGTTAAATTCCAAAGCTAAAAGGGGCATGATTTCTTCTAAATGCATTTGGAGTTGTCCTCCTTGGTTTTACACCACTTCAATAATTAATACACTGCAAGTTTTAAAACTATACCTTCAGTAATGGTAAAGATATCACACAATGTCAAGTTTTTGGCACAACAAATGACAACTCCAAGGCTTCAGCAATGATAGGCTTTTTTCAAAAGCAAAGAAGCCAAATGTTGTTTCTAGATTTATTCAAAAGACTCACCTTGAGAATTTTGATGAGAGATGAAAAGCCTGACTGTAGGAAGTTTGTTGTAAAATCTGTGAGGTGTAACCTGAAATTATGGGGAATGCTGAATTAAAATCTTATACAGAAATGCTTTAAAATCAAAGGAGTGACAGCACTGGAAAATCTTAATGAGGGTCAATATTTCTCTTGAAAAAATGTTATTCAAACAACTCTGACCTAAATGGGACAAAGACGAGGTGGAGACCAAGATCAGACTGCACATATGTGCAGGCTGATCTTTGTCTATACCTCCTGCCAAAACAGGAATATTCCGGGTTCAGCATGACAAGGGTTAAGACAGAGGGAGTTATGTCATCCCTTGACATGCTAAACCTGAAATATTTCTATTTGGCAGGAGGCATAGACAAAGATCAGTCTGTACATACATACACTCTACCCTTAGTCTACAACATGTTTGACCAGTTAAAGCTAGAAGAGTTAATAACAAAATTAATATTCTGAAGAAATACAAATCCACACCTAATACTTCCTGTGCTTTCAGTCCTTTGATTTGATGTAAATCTGGAGAGATTTTTATTCAGAATAAAAAGGGTTAGATTTTCTAAAAAATTTTCCCAAAAAATCTTAGGTTACAGATACTCATTATTTAATCATGATGAGGCAATTCTAACGAGTACCCACAAAATAGGGTTTGACAAGTAAAAACAAATGAATACCCACAAAATAGAGTTTGACAAGTTTTATCCCATTATCTGACAGCAAATTTTTAGACTAGTCCAAATTGAAAGGCGTTGCAGATGACAATGTAAAGTGTATGAAATTTTAGATTTTTTCAACTTTCTGGGTAGAAAACATTGTGTAAAATGAAGAAATTGCTGTATAAATAACTTTACTGAATTAATGTAATCAAAGGGCTGAAAGCACTTATAAAATTTGCTGTTCAAAAATCAACATTTATTTTAGAAATCAATTTCATAAATAACTCTGACAGGAAAATGACAAGCAGAGGGCGAAGACCAAGATCAGACTGCACTTATGTGCAGGCTGATCTTGGTTTACACCTCCTGCCAAAACTGGGATATTCCGGGTTCGGCATGACAAAGGTTAAATATATCCCTTACAATTCAAATACTTCCACTTACCCAAGCTCTTCAACAGAAAAGTTCCGTGAAGAACAATTCGATCCCATAGAATCTGATTTACTCTTCAATGATTCCACAGACCCGCTGGGTGTTAATGTTTGACTCTGTGTACACAATTCGCAGTTGGCCTGCTCCTCTTCTTTTGAATGTGAGATATTACATGACTGTCGGAAACACATATTAAGTGGCGAACTCGAGTTCGAACTCTGCTGTGCTGGTGAGAAATTCTCCATATTCACAATTGTATCATTGTCGCATGGATAAGCAGGCTTCACAGTGTCTTTTTCTTGGTCAATAAATCGGCACGGAGAACTTCCGCGAGAACTGTCGCTACTCTGAGGAGACAACCTAAATGGTCGATCCATTGCCGCTTCACACTGAGAACAATTTGACGAGTCACAAGACTCTTCCCCACACGATGAAGACACTTCAAGATGTTGGAATATTTCACTGACCTGAAAGAGGCAAAGTGCAAGATTACTTTGGTGTGTCCTTTTCATCCAGAATTTTATTTAGATTTCTACATTAAAGGCATTCTTTAGAATAAGGTTTTTAAGATTCCAAAAGAGAATCTTAATGAGATTCTTATTTTGGAATTTAAACATTTTCAAAATTTGCTGAAATGATAATCCCTGACATTTTAGAATAACATAAACTGTTCTTTAGGACATCTAAAAAACTTATTTAATTGGATGTTATATCTGGAAGAAAAAAAAAAACACACACTTCTGGCAATCCCCATTACTTGGATGCAATTCCAAATAAAACCATCCTATGTGGTAGAAAACACTGTGGGAAAAGGAGAAATTGCTTATTATAAGCAATTTCTCCTTTTTCCACAATGTTTTCTCAAGTATAAAATCACAGTGACCTGAAATCCTGGGTTTGTCCAGGAAAGGGTTAAGGGATCACGTCCATTAACCAATTCCCACACTAAAAAATTTCAGACAGGTCCAAATTGAAATAAGTTGCAAACAACAATTTTAAGTTTGTGAAATTTAGAAAATCTTTTCCTTAACCCATTCCCACACAGTGACGCTTTTAAACGCCCCTCAATATGAAAGCTTTGGAAAACATTGTGGATAATGAAGAAATTGCTTGTTACAAGCAATTTCTTCATTATCCACAATGTTTTCTACCACAAAAGAAAAAGATTTTATAGGTTTCATCAACTTTAAATGTTCGTCTGCAACTTCTTTGAATATCGACTTGTCTAGAATTTTATTGGGTGGGAATTGGTTAAAGGGTAGAAAAAATTGTGGATAATGAATAAATTGCTTGATACAAGCAGAATCTTCGTTTTCCACAATGTCTTCCAAAGCTTTTTTCTTGTTGAAATTAAAAGGAGGGATTGTGTGTGGACAGGTTAAGATACCACAATTGACATTCCTTTTTTAAATGCAAAATCTCATAAGAATTGAAGACATTTTGCCAAAAGATTCATAACAAAATCCCATGTTGTTGGAACTCATTAGAACCATCGCACTGAGACAATTCTACAGAGTTCAATTAACCTAGGATATCCCATTACCAGACAACAAAATTTTAGACTGGTCCAAATTGAAATGTATAGCAGACGACAATTTAAAGTTTATAAAATTTTAGATTCTTTTACCTTAATGGGTAGAAAACATTGTATGATAATGTATGTAATGAAATGTGTTGCAGACGACAATTTAAAGTTCATAAAATTTTAGATTCTTTTATCTTAATGGGTAGAAAACATTGTATGATAATGTATGTAATCAAACCAATCCTTCATATTTTTTACAAACAAGTGTATGAAGAGACCATTCTTTTAAGCAACCACTTTTGGGTTGTCCCTTGAGTTTTTGCTAATACAAGATTGACTATGTATGTTGCAAGCTCAAAAAAATCCTTGACATAATTCACTAAACCGATTACCACACTATCCAAATTGTTGACACCCTACAAAAAGTTAATAGAGGGAAGCTTTGTGATAAAAGGAGAAATTACTTGTAACAAGCAATTTCTTCTTTTTCCATCATGTTATCCAAAGCTTTTTTTCTTGAAGGCATCAAAAAGTGTGAAAGGGTGGGAAATAACCCATTTCCACACAATGACGCTTTTTGAAGAAATTGCTTGCACAATGTTTTTTATCTAGAAATTTGAAAAAATCTGTTTTTCAATTTGGACCAGTCTTTATTGTCTAAACAGTGTTTATTCTAGGATTTCAAAAATGATGGGGATTTCAGTGCAAAATTTACACAAGTACGAGGTGTTTCATTTGTTTATAGAAAAAAATCTCCCACCAATAAAAATATGGGGGGATCTTTGAAAAAAGTGGGAAAATCCCCCTATCTCTCTGCCTGGAATAGACACCAAACTATAATAATGCTGTCTGCTAATGGGTTAACTCACCAAGTCTTTGTAGAGTAAAGAGATGAGCTGTATAACTGTGATACCCCAGCTGTCCTGAAAATAATAAATTGAAAGTCCCTATTGGACAATGGATAAAACAGATATGAAACATTTCTTTATTGTTTAGCAGATTATTACGATTTCTCAGAAAATTATCACAATAACATGGATGCAGAAATGGACACAGCCTACTTGGCCATAGCAATATATTTCTCTGAAAACAGCCAAGCTAAAACTACTTGATTGGCTTATTTAAATCTTGATTGTAGGTTATTTTTCATATTTCTTATTTTTTCAAAAAATTATGTCAAATTCAGAAAACTTACATTTTGATTACTGTTCAGCAGGCGTATCAGAATTTTGTCAATACCGTAACGGAATAAATACCTGAAAAGAAAAATTCTGGTAAGTGAATTCATTATATATTTTATCCTAAACCCATTCCAACACAATGACATTTTTTGATACCGTTCAATTGTGTAGAATGAAGAAAGTGCTTGCAACAAGCAAACAAGCAATTTCTTTTAGTTCCACAATATATTCTACTCAGAAAGTTGAAATATCTAAAATGTCAAACTTCAAATTGTGGTCTGCAACTCCTTTCAATTTGGACAAGTCTAAAATTTTGTCATCTAGTAATGAATTAAGCAATTATTACATTGGCAATTTACATATAAGATCTTGAAAAGGAATAAGAAGGTCTTGTGAACACACAAATTTACCTGTTGTGACAAAATTTTATGACAATAAAACAGTTTCAAAGGTTCCCTTAGTTAAAAATCTATTACATTACCACATTCAACATTCTATACATTCTAAATCAACATTTTAATATAAAGACTATAATTTTCAATTATCATCTATTTCAAAATAACACCTGAGAGGCGTTAGGAATCAATGGATGGATATACTTGTAAAGTTAGTATAGGTTTGCTAACAATCAAGAGAGGGGAGGGGAAGGGGTTTGACACTAAACAAAGCTGACATCAAAATATTGACTTTCAAATCTAAAGTTATACAGTAAAACCCCTCTAATACAACTCCATGTGGTACTTACTAAAAGTGGTGGAAATAGTGGGGTGGTCATAATACTGAGTTTTGGTGGTTTGTTGTCATGTAATTCATGTTTATTTTATCTTCGTTATTTGAATCTTTTGATACTATACATACAAAAAATAAAACTATAAAAACATGCATTACAGCGGAATCTTATGTCATTTGCAAATTTAAATTTTTTCATAGGTTCTACTTTCTCTTTTCTCCATTTTGATCTGTTTCAGAAGTCCAACCTCAGATTATTAATACGTAAGTAAAGGTTCAAAGTATCAAACTGTTGATATCATATCTTCTATAATGTGAAAACCAAACATCAATTAAGCTGAAAACAAAATTTGATTGCTAATTAACTGTTTGGAACGCTGTAAACAAACTATTCGTAACTTCTTAGATACTTTTTCACTGTTGACTTTATTACGAGTCAAAACCCCTGACATATTCAAATAACAATTAAAACGATACAAGCTATAATCTCTAAAAGTGATCGGCCAAATTAAATCTATCTAATAGAAAAAAAGTCTATCATAATAAGGGTTCGATATCACATAATCAAAAATCCGACATTGTATTGACAATGCATTCGTACCCAATTGGTGTCTCTCTTATCAAGTGTGAATTTCCGGTGGTCAGCCTCAGTGTGTGAAGTTATTGGTTGTTTTAGTGTGCTTCAAAATAGTGTATCAGCTATAGCTGGTACTGAATTTACTGGTTGTAATACGGAATAGCGGGGCGCCGTTTTCGAGGGGTTCGAGACCATTGAAATAAAGAACAAAAAATTCCGTTCTGTAAGAATTTGGTCGTAATATCAGGGTGGTCGTAAGGAGAGGTGTAACTGTACATGTACTTACTTTAAAAAGAGCATATGAAGCCCAGACAATTTTCCCTGGCCAGAACTGTCTTGAATGTGTAGTAGATTTCTCAACAGTAGTAAACACTGATTAATAGACTCACAATCCTCCTCCACAAGGTCATACTCTCCAGCCTAGAATAAAACAAAAGGACCATGAGCCCCAGATTGCTCGCCTGAATTTGCTTTCATATCAAACATGTTAACCCATTCCAACTCAATCCCTCCTTTTTACGCCCCTCATGAAAATAGCTTTTGAAAACTTTGTGGAAAATGAAGAAATTGCTTGTATCAAGCAATTTCTTCATTATCCACAATGTTTTCTCTCCAAAACAACAAAAAAGTTCAAAATTCCATCAACTTGAAATTGTCGTCTGCAGCTTCTTTCAATTTGGACCAGTCTAAAATTTTGCTGTGTTGGAATGGGTTAAACCTTGTCCTGCTGAATATTTATCCTCTTTTTACTGTATTTTCTAAGAAACTTCTTCATCAAGTTTGAGAAAGATTGAGTCAACTTTACAAACTGGAGAGATTCTCAACTGACAACATAGGGTTTTCAATGGTAAAGTAATACTGAGTGTTACCCCTTTTTATCTCAAACTATGAAAACAAAAATTAGTTAGCTCCCCTGAAAGAACTCTTCATAAACAAGAGGACCATGATGGTCCTAAATCGCTCACCTGAGGCATCTCCAAATTACAGTACTTTTTAGTATAAAAAAGACACAACTTGAGCAAAATTAATAAAAGATATATAAGATTTTGGGCTTTGTACAAAACAATCCAGTAATGCTTTACAATAATAATGAATGCCTTTGGCTTTATAGTTTAATCCATTACCAAACTATCCAAGAATTTGTCACCTTCAGGGAAAACGGGTTTGAAAAATACATAGTGAGAAAGGGAGTGACAAGCAATTTATCAATTTCTCACAGTGTTTTCTACCTGAAATTATTTGTATTTAGATTTCAATCAAACTCTTATTACTGTCTGCAACTTCAATGGGTGTAATTTTAGCAACCTTGGTAGAGAACAATCTGGATGTACTATAAATCAAAATATGAATGCATTACAACTTATACATGAGGAGTGGAAAATATTTGAACATGCTCTTATTGGGCGTTTTTCATATCCTTGGATGCCTTGGGAAGGGCCATGTTTAAATATTTAAAAAAACTTGGATGGGAACAATATGATTGAGCTCTATATAAAATATAAATGCCTTTGGCCTTGTAGTCAGTTTAAAAAAAAGACAACAAAGATTTTCTAAAATTTCCATTTTCATATGCCGCAGTTACAAGAGTTCACGGAATTAAATTCTTTTAACAACTTTTGAAGAGCTTCACCTAAAAAACATCCCTGCAAAGTTTTAGATTGATTGGCCCAATGGTTGAGGAGGAGAAAATTTTTAAAGATTTTTACAGATTTACTAAAGATTCCCATTTTCACATGCCGCGGCAACAAGAGTTTTTCACAGAAAGAAATTCTTTTAACAACTTTTGTAGAACTTCACCCGAGGAACATCCCTGCTAAGTTTCAGCTTGATTGGCCTACTTGTTTAAGAGGAGAAAATTTTTAAAGATTTTTACAGAATTACTTAAGATTCTCATTTTCACATGCCGCGGCAACCAAAGTTTATGACGGAATTAAATTCTTTTAACAACTTTTGTAGAACTTCACCCGAGGAACATCTCTGCAAAAGTTCAGCTTGATTGGCCTACTGGTTTAGGAGGAGAAGATTTTTAAAGATTTTTACAGATTTACTAAAGATTCCCATTTTCACATGCCGCGGCAACCAAAGTTTTTGACGGAATTAAATTCTTTTAACAACTTTTGTAGAACTTCACCCAAAGAATATCCCTGCAAAGTTTCAGCTTGATTGGCCAACTGGTTTAGGAGGAGAAGATTTTAAAAGATTTTTACAGATTTATTCAAGATTCCCATTTTCACATGCCGCGGCAACCAAAGTTTTTGACAGAATTTAATTCTTTTAACAACTTTTGTAGAACTTCACCCAAAGAACATCTCTGCAAAGTTTTAGCTTGATTGGCCTACTGGTTTAGGAGGAGAAGATTTTTAAAGATTTTTACAGATTTATTCAAGATTCCCATTTTCACATGCCGCGGCAACCAGAGTTTTTGACGGAATTAAATTCTTTTAACAACTTTTGTAGAACTTCACTCAAGGAACATCCCTGCAAAGTTTCAGCATGATTGGCCTACTGGTTTAGGAGGAGAAGATTTTTAAAGAAATTGTGGACGGACGGACAGACGGACAGACGGACAGACGGACGGACGACAGACAACGACCGATCACAATAGCTCACCTCGCACTTTGTGCTCAGGTGAGCTAAAAAAGGATGAATGATAGAATGGGGTTTATTGCCACTTTTAACAGTACATCGGTCATCTCATGGCAGCTGGAGAACCTAACAATGGATTTCTGGTATTTCTCCCACCAGTACTGCCACTTCATCCTTTCTAAGCCTCCAGCTGCTTATCCCACTTAGGTTTACGATAATCAATTCATTGATGGGAGACAAAATGTCTGAAAGGATAATCCCCATGGAGGGGGATCGAACACAGGATCGTGACTAGGAGTCCTACGTGCTTAAAAAGAGGATAAATTTACCTCATCTAGGATTCTGTGTATCTCATTACAAATGCTCTCTGGACATTTAGCATTGCTGCATGCTGTTTTGGCATCACATAACATCTTCTCAATGTCCCAATACCATGGTAACTGTGTGGGGTTTCCGTTGCCATTTGGGGCAATATGTTGTAAGCATTCTATTGGCTGTGTCAAATTCACAAGGAGTCTGTAAAATAGGGAATAGGTAAAATAGGGATAATGTCATATTGTGATCAAACAATTATTGAATGATAAAATTTAGATAGATAAAGTCAGATGTCAACAAAACTATGAAATAAAAGCAGAAATAACTTGTAACAAGCAATATTTTCAATTCAAGATATTTTCTACCTCATATGTTCTTATTTATAAATTCAAGCGGACTTTGTTTTGTCGTCAGCAACCTCTTTTAATTTTGACCACTCTAGAATTTGGTGTTTAAGAATGGGTTAACCCATTACCACACAATGACGCTTTTTGACGCCCCACAAGAAAACCAATTGGGAAAAAAATTGTGGAAAATAAAGAAATTGCTGGTTACAAGCAATTTCTTCATTTTCCACAATGTTTTCTACCCAGAAAGTTGAAAAAATCTTAAATTTTGTAAACTTAAAATTGTCATCTGCAACTGCTTAAATTTGGACCAGTCTAAGTTTTTGTTGTTTGGGAATGGGTTAAAGAATCTCATGACAAAAAGACTGACAACTTAAAATTCTAGGAATTTTCATACCCAGTTGTAATTTAGCAGCAAAGAATTAATTGACCAATCGATCATTCATTTAGACTGTAATTGAACTTTGAACATGCCACAATGGCTGACATATATGAGAAGCATTTTTGTTGGTTTTGGCGTCTTGCACATCATGAATACTTTTAATTCCCCAACCAACCATTTTGATTTTTTGTTACATGTTAATGCCCAAGATTTTGCAAAATAATCCTGTTTCATATTGAAGTGAAACTTCCTGTCAGTGTCGGCAGGCATTTGCAGAGGAGTTAATGGGTTGGGGCAAGCATTCCATCAACTGACCATCAATCATGGAATGATAGTCGAAAATCAAATATTTCCTTCAGTCCTGAATGAGATTTGAACTCAGAAATTGACCGCAACATTTGGTTGAAACATCTTGTTGGTTTTGCAAATTTAACCATGTAACTACAGCTTAGTGAAGCTGCAGTTATGAAGTCTAGGTCGCCAACCAACCATTCTTCTTTTTTGTTACATGCTACGGGGGCAAAAATCTTGCAAAAAACACCTTTTGAAATTGAAGCAGAACTTCCAGTCAGTGTCAGTGGGTGGGGCTAACGAAGAAAGTGGGTGGGGCCAGCAATTGGTCAATTGCTATAATCGTTGCAATTAACCCATTCCCACACAGTGAAATTTTAAACTCGTCCAAATTGATAGAAGATGCAGACGACAATTTCAAGTTGATGGATTTTTAAATGTTTTTGTATTTTTGGATAGAAAGCATTGTGGAAAATGAAGAAATTGCTTGATACAAGCAATTTCTTAACTTTCCACAATGTTTTCCCAAGCTTTTTTCTTGAGGAGCGTAAAAACAAGGGCTTTTGTGGGAATGGGTTAAGAGGTTTACACTGTATATAATGGTCACTATCCGACTGACAAGTCACATAAACTTACTTGACACACTGAGAGAACAAGTCCGTATCATCTTCAACATTGATTAGAATTGGAATTAAATCCTGCAAATAGAAATCAATCAAGAATAAGAAATGATTCATTTAACCCACATTCAAACAACACAATTTTAGTCTGGTCAGAATATAAAGATGATGCAGATCAAAATTTCTAGTTGATGCTTTCACCTCTTCTTTTTTGGAGAGAAAATATTGTGGATAATAAAGAAATAGCTTTTAACCAGTAATTTCTTAATTTTCCATAATGTTTTCTCTTTTTCTTCTTCGGGGGGAGGGGGGGGGGGAAGCTGTAATTGGGATTGTGTTGAATGTGTAAATTACCCCTTTCTTATGTAATCTAACTTTTTTTAACCCTTGTCATGCTGAACGCAGAATATTCCGTTATTTTGCAGGAGGTGTAGACTAAGATCAGACTGCACATATGTGCTGGCTGATCTTAGTCTAGACCACCTGCTTGTACTTTTCCAATCAGAGTTGTTTATGAAGTTGATTTCTTAAAGAAACGTTGATTTTTTAACAAGTTCTATCAGTGCTTTCAGCCCTTTGATTTGACATCAGTTCAGTAAGGTAATTTATACAGCATGACAAGGGTTAAGAGCCTCAAAAATACAACATAGAAAATGAAATTTCTAGTGACACATTTTTGGCCCTGAAGACCAAGATTTTTAGAATTCAACTTTGATTGTGAACATGGTTAAGCCTTTATTGATGGGTTGAACTGTTACTGGACTTTGAAATTTGAGATTTGTTTCAAACTCTTTTCTGCGTAACGCCTAATTTTACATCCCTGTAGTACAGTACTTGAGAAAATATTGTGGAAAAAGAAGAAATTGCTTGTAACAAGGATTTTATTCAGCATGACCAGAGTTAATTCAGCCCTTTCCCACAAAACAAAATTTTAAAAATTATAAGCAATTTCTCCTTTTCTCAGTGTTTCTACCTTAATTTGCAATTGTTTTCCAATAATAACCCACTTTGAAATGTTGTCTGCAGCTTATTTGAATTTGAACCAGCCTAAAATTTTGTTGTCTAGAAAATAGGTTAACAGCAAATGCTGTTATTATAGACAAAAGACCTTAACCCATATATTTTTTAGAACGGAGCTGCAGACAACAATTTAAAGCTAATGAATTTTTGGATTTTTTATTAAATTTTTGGGTAGAAAACATTGTTGACAATGAAGAAATTGCTTGTAGCAAGCAATTTCTTCATTTTCTGCAATGTTTTCCAAAGCTTTTTTACTAGCAGGCGTCTAAAAGTGTCATTGATAGGGAATTGGTTGCATTATTTTACCTACTAAACCCATACAGTCTATTTCACCATATCACAAGCTAAATGAATTTCTTACAGATAAAATACAGTTATTTTATTTATGGTAGCTCCATAGACTTGTAAATCACACCATAAAAATAGTTTCACAGAAATATTTTGATTAATCAAGGTTTCCATTACTATATTCAGAAATCTTATATGGCTTATCATAAAGTTTACTTTTATAAGGTTTCGTTGACAGCATATAGCTATATCAAAAGGACGGTTGACAAATAACTTAAGATCGGCCAAAAGGTTGAAGGAAGCAGACATCCGTTCAGTGTGCGTTTTAAGCCATTCCAACACAGTGATGCTTTTGGTTGCCTTCCCAGGAAAACAATAGGGAAAACATTGTGTAAAATGAAGAAATTGCTTGAACAAAAAAAATTCTTCATTTTACAAAATGTTTTCATACCAGAAAGTTAAAAAAAAATCAAAATTCCATAAACTTCGAATTGTTGTCTGCAACTCCTTTCAATTTGGACCAGTCCAAAATTTTGTTATCTGGTAATGGGCCAAAGCTTTCAGTAATGCTTAGAAAATTTAAACAATAAAATAAATTAACTGTGCTCTCCAAAAATGTCACAAAGTCAGTTCATCAACCTTTTTTTTCAATTACCAATTACCAAGATTTTAGACTGGTCCAATTTGAAAGGAGTTGCAGAAGAAAATTCAAAGTTTATGAAATTTTCGATTCAGTTCTCTGAATAGAAACCATTGTGTAAAATGAAGAAATTGCTTGTTATAATATTCTTTAATAAGAGACTTCTGATAACATTGAGTGAAAAGCAGAAATATATTGTCACCGTTTCTAACAATCTTTTGCCCTAGTCTATGGCAATTCATCTACGAACCCAATACCAACCAGTCAAATAAAACTTGTCTCAATTGAAAGGAGTTGCAGTTGTACTAAAATTGGATAAATTAAGTACTAAATGAGGTAGAAAGAATAGTGAGAAAAGGAGAAAACACTTGTAACAATTAATTTCTCCTTTTCCCATAAAGTTTTCCACAATTATATTTCTTGAAGGCCTCAAAAAGCGTCATCATGTGGGTAATGGGTTATAATTCTCAAAATAACTACAACAACACGTATAATTAGTATTATTATTCTTTCTTTTTCAAGTACCAACGTTTCGGCATACGCCTTCTTCAGAGTACATAATAATAAAACAAATAAACAAACGTGACGTCATTAACGCTACATTAAAATAGCGGAAAAATAAATTACGCGTGTAGGAGCGTGCGATTTCGTAAAAATATGGCAATGTTTACAAAAACATCAAAATGCCATAAAACATCGAAACTACAGCCCCCATTCATGCTGGAATTCTGTGATTCAGCAGCAAATAAACGATTTGTAGACTCATATAAAATTTTCTAATATTTCTATCACAACACACTGTGTTAAACAGGTAAGGATGAAATACAAATCATAAATAAGTGCACATATGTGCAACCTAATACTGATCTATATTGCACACAAAACCAAGCAGAATGAGATACATAGAAGCGCTTATCGGATAATAGATATACTTAAAATCCTATATCAAAAAGTGTTACCTAAAAAAATGACAAATAGGAAAAAACGATTAGCGCCTCAAAACACCTCATATACTTAAAAATTATATTTCATATAACAGCTTTGTATTTAAGCCATTGGGGTTCATGGTTTTAAGCTTGTGTATCCAAAAGGTTTCTTTGCAAAGTCTATCCATATCATTTTCGATAATATCAATGGGCATGAAAGTGAAATCATCAATACTATGGTTAGATTCATTGAAATGAGATGCTACTGAAGAAGAAAAAACAGGATCTGTAAAGTTATTTATATCAAATCTGTGACTATTCATGCGTCTTGAAACCGGCTGTTTAGTCTGTCCGACATACTGAGTTTTACATTGATTACAGGTGATCAGATATACAACATCTTTGGTTTTACAGTTTGTGTTGTGTCTCATCTGAAAAGTTTCACCAGTACTAGTACTAGAAAATGTCCGTGAATGGCCTATATTATTACAATGTGAACAACGTTTATTGTTGCAACTTTGAGATTGGAATTCTACGAATTTGTCACCTTTAAATACTGAAGACATTAGAATGTCTTGCAAATTTTTAGGATGGTTAAATGCCACAATAGGTTTAGATGTGCTGAACATTTCTTTTACGCTGTCATTTTTGGACAGGTTAAGTAAACTCCAATATTTGTGGATAAATCTACCTATTTCTGGTAGAGAAGGATTGTATTCAACTGTAAAGGGAATCACTGATTTTGATGTTTTGGGGTTTTTTTTCGAGAGTCTGTTCTTGGGATAAACTGGAAACTTTGTTCACACAATCATCTAATACATCCTTCGGGTATCCTCGCTCATGAAAATAACTCTTAAGGTTAGATAAAGAAGATTTAAATTTATCATTATTTGATATTATTCTTCTGTAGCGTTTTGACTGGCTATATGGAATTCCATCCTTACATGACTTAGGATGACACGATGTATAGTCCAAGTACTGGTGACTATTGGTTGGTTTTTCGTAAACATCCGTTTCTACGTGTAAAGAACTGCTTTTACTTATTTGGACATCTAGAAAAGGGATTGTCTGTTTCGATGCAGAATAAGTGAATTTTATGTTAGGGTGAAAACTGTTTATTTCTGCGATGAATGACTCAAGTTCTTCGTAAGAGTGATCCCAAGTCATGAAAATATCATCTAAGAAACGGAACCATGCCGTAGGTGCGAGGGATCGCAAGTGTAAAAAATCTTCTTCGAGTTTACCCATGAACAATGATGCGTACGAAGGTGCCATTGAACTTCCCATAGCTGTTCCCAACTTTTGAAGATAATGTTTGTCGTCGAATTTGAAATGGTTGTTTTCAAGAACTAACTTCATAAGCTGTTCTATCTCTTCAATTCTATTCGCATTTAAACCGTCTTTTACCAAAAATGACTTGCAAGCCTGAATTCCATCTTCATTGGGAATGTTAGTATAGAGTGAGGATACATCAAAGGTAACAAGGTAAGAGTCTTTGCTATTGAACTTGACGTCCTTTATCTTTTTTATGAAGTCTGTTGTGTCCTTTATGTAAGATGGCAGATTCACAACATAGGGTTTCAGTATAGAATCTAAATATTTCGAGATATTCTCCGTTAATGAGTTACACGCAGAAACTATCGGTCTTCCAGGATATTTAATTGGTAAATCTTTGTTTGCTTCTTTGTGGGTTTTAGGAAGAACATAGAATACCGGAGTTCGAATATTTTCGGGGAAAGTGTCAAATTCCTTAGAAATAATGTTATTCTTTTTAGATAAAGTATCCATACATTCAATAATTTTCTTTTTGATAATTGGCGTAGGGTCATCAGGCAATGCTTCGTAGTACTTTTCATCATCTAATTGCCTAAGGACCTCCTTCCGATAATCTTCTGTATTCATGATAACAATAGTATTAGATTTATCGGCCTTCTTGATAATAATACTCTGGTCTTTTGACAATTTTCTGAGTGATTCGAGTTCATATTTGGAGACGTTACTATAGTTCTTGTGTTTTGATTCATTATGTAGGATTTCCTCGGTAATTGCTGTAATGTAAAAGTCCAGATAAATATCCCTACCAGATGGTGGAGTGAATGTAGATTCTGATTTGTTGAAAAACGGTAAATGAGTATATGAACCTTCATTTTGATCATCAGAATTATCCTGTGAATCCTCCACAGATAGTTTACGGGCGAAATATTCTTTTAGTCTGAGTCGTCTGGAAAATTTGAACACGTCCTCTGCAAGTTTTATTTTATCGTGGGACATGGTTTTAGGACAAAATTTTAGACCCTTACCTAATAATATGTAATCGTCATCATTCAGTTTCTTTGAAGATAAATTTAACACTACTTCCTTCCCTTTTTGAATCTTCTTGAGTCTTTTCTTTGTTTTTCTCCAGATATTTTTGTTTTTGACCCGGATAAACCGTCTTTGTTTAGCTTTTCGCCTAGGCATCCCTCCAGAAGATTGGTCATCGTCGACATTGTTTGTACGAGATTTAGAACTGTTTGCTGTAACAGAATTGCCCCGTTTTTCACGGCCTCCGCATACGTTTGATTGGTGCCCGGGGCGCTCTCGTTTTTTGAAACATGTTCAGTTTCAGATGTGGTGTTGCCTTTACATGTTATGTTAGTAAGGTCAACCTGGGGAGAACTGGGAGTAGTTTTACTATTTCTAGGGTGATTTTCCTCATAAGTCGGCTTTATTTTCTTTTGTGTGTTTGGTTTGGTTTGCTTAGAACTGTTATGGGTAGTTTTTTTCTTCTTATCCTTTGGTTTAGATTTGTTCGTAATATCTTTCTTTGCTTTAGACTTGGTTTCTTTACCTATTCCCTTCTCCGACATATTGGTGGTAGAATTGCCCCGTAAGACATGTAGTTTTTTCTTGTGTTTTGCTTCAACGTTGTCTTTTTTCTGTTCAGTTGAGCAATATATGGCCTGGTCAATTTCAAACAATTTTTCTTTGGTGACGTTTTTCTTTATATCATCTCTAACCTTTTCCATTTGTTTTTCAATTTCTAGTGAGTTATTATGTTGAAAGTGCCTTACACGTGAACAAATGTCTAGACTTACTTTGGTTAGTAGGTCGTCCACCGATTTTTGAAGATTTTCACTGTTTTGTTGCAGCCTCTAGCTGCTCATTCCACTTAACCCTTTTCCGCTTCTTGGGTTATAACACACAAATCTATTTCAACTCGATCTCGCCTAAAATTTCATCATCTGGTGATGGGTTTTCAATATCTGGGTGAATAAACTATTACCCTTAAAAGGTCAATTACCTAGTTTTGTGGATATAAACAATCCTGACTTTTTCCAGTCCTTAACTCGTTCCCATCATTTGTTTGTGACCATTGTCAGAAAGGGCTTAGAAAACTTTGAGGGAAATAACTTTTTTGGCACAAGCAACAATGTTTTCTGGACTAACAGCTGCTTATTTTCATTTTCCACCTGATTTGAATTACCATCTGTAACTTTTTTTTAATTTTGACCAGTCTGGTATTCCTGGTATTCCTCACACCAGTACTCCTGTAGACTACACACTTTCCAAGCCTCTAGCTGCTCATTCCACTTAACCCTTTTCCGCTTCTTGATTTTTTAGACTGGTCCAAATTGAAGGAGGTTGCAGACGACAGTGAAAACTACATGAAATTTGAAATGAAACCATCATATGTGGTGGAAAACATTGTGGGAAAAGGAGAAATTGCTTGTAACAAGCAATTTCTCCTTTTTCCGCAATGTTTTCTCAAGTATGAAATCACAGCAACGTAAAAACCCGGGTTTAAACAGGAAAGGGTTAACCCAATCCCACACATTCCCTCCTTTTAACAGCCCTCAATAAAAAAGACTTTGGAAAACACTGAGGAAAATGAAGCAATTGCTTGTATCTAGGAATTTCTTCATTACCCACAATATTTCTATCCAAAAAGACGGATTTTTTTTTTTAAAATTTCATCAACATGAGATTGTCATCTGCAGCTTCTTCCAATTTGGACCAGTCTAAAATTTTGTTGTGTTGAAATGGGTCAAGTTTATTGGTGGGAGACAAACTTAGGAAAGGATATTTGCCCCTACCATCAGGGCTCTGCAGACTCCCAGAATTTGGGGAGAAGTCACTTCTCACTAGTCTGAGAATTGGGAGAAGTTTTTCAAAATGGGGAGAAGTGGTGAGACTTTCAGGAGAAGTGGATCACGTTAAAAATTAAGTTTTTGCGCATACTCCTCATTTCTATCAGAAAATAAAATAGCTTTACAACCAAGTAGTTGCATTTTATATTATGTATTATGCAATAAACATAGAAAATACTGCTTTCAGTCCTCAATAAAGATCTTATTCCTCTGAACAAATCCTTTATTTTACTTTTTTTAGGTTTGAGAATTCAAGAGTTTGTTTCTGATTTTTTTTTTTTTAATATTTCATAAGATTCATATATGATAAGAAAGTCAACTAATAAAAAAATGGAAAAAGTGTATAGGCAGTCTGAATGAAATTAGTAGTGTTCCTATTTGAAGCAGAAAATGAGAAAAGATTTTATTGTAACAACATGTATTTAATCAAACCATTACCAGAAGAAAAAATTCAGACTGATACAAATTGAAAGAAGCTAAATAAGACATTTCAAACTGAGCTTAAATAAGAAAGAATGTGCCAAAGAAGGTAGAAACATGTGGGGAAAGGATAAATTGCTTGCAGCAATAATTTCCTCCTTTTTCCACAGTTTCCCATAAAAACATTTCAAGATGTCAAAATTGGGGATTGTGTGCTAATGAGTTAAAGATTGTCCACTTTACCTGATATCATATAGGGCCTAAAATTGTCATTAATTAGTCAAAAAAGGTCCTCTGTGATTAAGTCAGTTATAATGTGTAAAGGGTAAGGGTTACTGCTGAGTACAAAAAAACAAACAGACTGTGTACATGCAGAGGTTTAAAGTTAACACAGGACAATTTGCTCCATTTTATAGGATTACATGTTATTTAAAGGAATTATTTACAACACAAGTAAGTAGAATTTAGTTTTGGGAAGAATGTATCATAACAAGAAACTCAGGAAAAGATCGTATCAGCCTTTAAATTGTTTGCCATAATTTTCTTCACTTGTTACAATTAAAGTAGATAATTCAAATTGAAGGACTCTAATGAAAAATGAATTTAATCTACGTAGATTTTCGGCAGAATTATTTTTCATCAAGATTTCAAATTTTTTAACAAAATTTTGACTTCTGGTAAATGACACGGCGTCCGTAAATGTCGGCCATTATTCTCATTATGTGAAAGTAAGAAAACAAATCTCGTAGACTGATGATAAATTAATTTACAGAATAATTAAAACTTAAGAAGGGAAAGGATTTTAAATAAAGATTTCTAGTGCCGATAGTATACAAAGCATTGCTGAAACCAATCAGCGTAGGTGTGAATAAAGCAAGCATGTTGACTATTAGCTGCCAGAACATAACCCTCTTTCTGATGATCTGCTGGCCTCGCGACTATCGATACACGCTTGAATTACGATCAAAGGGCTTCCGACCGGCAGTTGTATAATTGCACACTGTCCCCTACTTTTATAGCCACTGGGCAAGATTTGGTTATCACCTATCGTATCCAGGCGACTTCCCGAAAATTCCGGGCGACTTCAACTTCGCTTTGATCAGCAAATCAGGCAAAGTTTTATGAAACCAGGCGACTTTTTCGCCTAAGTCGCCCACTCTGCAGAGCCCTGCTACCATGGATCGAACCTGTTATTACTTTTCTTAATCCTATGTTGTGGTCACTATTGTCAATGAAATTATCAAAAATCAGAATCCTATTAACCTTTTCCTGTTCAATTCCTGGTAACAAGCAATATCTTCCTTTCTCACAATATTTTCTACCCTGTAGATTTGTTATTTTCCAACTTGCACACTCTTTTAATTGTCGTCTGCAACTCTTTTCAAATTGGCCAAGTCTAAGATTTCCAAAAACAGGAAAGGGCTTAGACAAAACATCATATTGTAACTACAGCTCATTGAAGTACCATAATTGGTCATCAACCAACAACATGGGTGAAATTGTCACAATATATGCCGCTAACTAGCCATGACAGGAAATTTGCATTAATTTAAGCCACCTTTTTCTGTGACACAGTCTAAAATCACAAAACCAAAAACAATATGCGCAAGGACAGATGACTTAGGAGCATTTTGTAAAAATTCCATTGAAATTCACCGATAAATGTAGGAGATGGGTTACCCTTGTCATGCTGAATAAAAATTCCGTTTAGAATCACACTAAAATCAAAGGACTGAAATCACTGGAATAACACTGCAACTCCTCTACAACGCTACCCGGCACAGCGCTGACTCCATTATAACGCGGGGTCCGCTTGACTCCCAAAATTTTGGAGGGGGGGCATTTTGGGTTGCAGATGCTGAGATATGACATTAATCCTGATTTGGCCGCAATTTTTTCATCCCGTCTTCGACCAGTCCAAAGAAAAAGGGTTGCACATAAAAATCGATAATTACCCGAAGCCAGGTAAGTTTATAACACCTTATGTGGACGGTCCTGGCCATTAATGCATTAGTTCAGAGGTAATTGCTTTGTTTGATTGATGACACAAGTAGTGTTTTAATTTACAAAATCAGTTTGATTGTTTGGTCTTACTGTTTGACATTGAGATGATCAATGCCTTACGCTCCTCGGTATCCTTCAGTTTCAAACCTTGAAGGTGGTGCGATTGAAATATCACACTGTTTCACTCTCTGTGTTCTTAATTTACTTCAGTCCCAGGTAGGACGTGTTCTTAAAGTAATGAGCGAACGTGAAATTAGACAAATTGACTTGAGCCTAATTTTTATTTCACTTCATAGTTTGCTGGTATCCGGAGCTTGTAGAGGATAGTGGCTTCAAGATAAAAACGCAACAATGTGCTCAGAAAACAATCAGTCGTAGTTCCGACGTTTTCGCTAAATACAGAAAATACGTGAATTTTAATTGTAAATGTCACAATATCGGAAGGTTTTTATCCGAAACGGGATAGATAATATAAGTAGATTAAAATAAAATACCATTATTTTTCCGAATTTCTGCCAACAATCTGAAAATTTAATGTCATTCTGTATGATCAAACACACGGCAAAAAGCTTGTCGACAAATTTGAAGTAAAGGTTTTTCGGGTACAGTTTATTTTATTCTGAGGGAGGAAAGGTGATCAAAGGCGCCGCCTCCAGATGTTCAGCTATTTATGGGAGAGTTTCTGGAGTTGACACGTGCCAGGTGCATACCCCGTGTAATTCTTGCTGACCAAATTTTTTACTCATGTCATTATGAAACCAGACATTCCACCGTCTCGGATATTTTTCGATTATTATTACCTTCATTTTTACGATTAAGAGTTAGCCGCTACATGTATACGTGCAACTTGTCGGTTTAAATTCCCGATTCGTAAATAACTAGGTTCAGATAGAGTTCTTTGTCGATTTATTGTTACTGTATTTTTAACAATGGTAAAGAAATTAGACCAAGTCCATTCCCACGAAAGAGGTTTGAAGGTCGATCCATGCGACATTTTCTGAACGCTTCAGTAACCCCAGGTGTTCAACAACCCGTCAGTCTCCATGGAGACGTTGCTATGCGAGATACTCAAATTTTATCCCTTTTGTCTACGGATGGAAATATTTACGCCCGAGTATAAATAAATTCAATTAGATTAATGCCGACGACTATCATAATAATAAAACATGTTTAGGGTAAAAGTTCTAGCTTCTTAATATCGGGAGAAAGAGAACCACAATTTGTAGACCTGTAGAAATTTACGGATTATTCAATCCTGATAGACAGGGAAGGTAAGGTTAGAATTTAATCCTCCGCACTCTGAATTCCGTCAGTTTCTGCTAAAATTTCGTAACTACAGTTGTTGTTTTTCATTTCCCAACTAGTAACTTGTCTAGAATTAAACTTGTTACAGGAATTTTATCACGAATTTTCAGGTGTTTAGTTCTGATTCAAACGGTTGAAAATTTCAGTTACTGTGGGGGGGGCATAATTACTCCACTTCTTCCGCTGTTTCATTTCTTGGACCCCATCAACAGCGTTATAGTGGAGCTGCAGTGTACTGGTTGAATGTCAATATTTCATTTAAAAACTGATTCTGTATACAATTCTAGCTTGAAAGGGACAAGCAGGTGGTGTAGACTAAGATCAGAATGCACATAAGTGCAAGCTGATCTTTGTCTTTCCCTCCTGCCCAAACAAGAATATTCTGGTTCAGCATGACAAGGGTTACGAAGAAATTTTTGCATGAATTCCCTTTTTGCTGTGACGCATAATGGCATGGCAATACCACAACAATATGCCAAAGGTCAGATGACTATGAAAATTTTCTGAAAATTTTGTTCAAATTCATCCACAAATAATTCAATTATTAGCTTTGTCTATCAAAAACGAGCGTTCTGAATGGTCGAAAAAATTATTCATAACTACATGAACAAAATTTTGAGCACACAGTGATTTTGTAAACTTCCGCATAAAATAGTCCCATACAAAAAGGTATCAAAATTTGTAAAGATTTTGGTTTTTTTGCTTGATGCTATTAAATTATAAGAAATGAAGAGAATATTTTTTGTTTTCATCGCTTATTCATACATTGTGATTAGTTTTTTCGGTTCATACCTCCATGAAAACAAAAAAAAATTCTGTTCATCTCTTAATTGTAGGAAGACATGTGCTAACAAGATGTGGAGGTACTGACGGATGGAGGAGATGATACCAATACAGAGCTACAGAATAATAGAGTGCGTTATTTGTGTTTTAGACTTGAATATATCACCGATACTACCATTAACCCAATGCTGTAGGTACTCATTTGAATTGTCTCATCGATTCAATTCAAATGAGTACGACAACATAGGGTTTCGGTGAGAAATAAGCATTTTAGAAGGCTATTACCCCCCTATATAAAGACCTCTGCCAATATATATTCCACCTTTGGTGGCAGATAAAAAGTAATGATTTTCCACATACCTTTTGGATAATGTTAGATGTAGCCAGTTGCCTCCGGACAACCCTTTGAATGGGGTCATCTTCGACCAGTTTTTCATACACAGTCACCAAGCTTTCTGCAAAAAATTCAAATAAGCTTTAAACCATTTCAAAGTCTTGGCTCTTTTTGACACCCAGAAGAAACAAGAGGGCCGTTGGCCCTGGGGCGCTCACCTGAGATATAGGCTCTTTTTCTTTCAACAGTCTAATTTCATGTAAAGGCTAGGATTATGAAACAAGTGGGCCACAATTACATACAAGAGGGCCGTTGGCCCTGGGGCGCTCACCTGAGATAAAGGCTCTTTTTCTTTCAACAGTCTTATTTCATGTTAAGGTTAGGATTATGAAACAAGTGGGCCACAATTACATATAAAGACTATGAACCTGGGGATCAAAAAGTCTAAATTACAAATTCCAAGGCTTAAGTGCTGATTTGAAAGAAGGAAAGAACTTTTTCCAAGGGTTATAATTTCAGAAATAAGAAAGAAGTCTGTGAACTGATGCTTCATGCCTATACCCCCCGCCCCTGGGGCTCCGCCCCTGGGGACCCGAGGATCATGATTTTAGCTATTTTGAAAGAGGTCAATATACTGTTGCCATGGCAACCAGAGTTTTTAATGGATTTCGATTCTTTTAGCTATTTTTAAAGGTGACCACCTAAGGAACATTTCCGCCAAATTTGTTTCAAATTGGCCCAGTGGTTTGGGAGGAGATGTCATTTAAAAAATCATTCTTTATTTCTATATAAACCCCGCCCCTTGGGACCCGAGGATCATGATTTTAGCTATTTTAAAAGAGGTCAATATACTGATGCTTCATGCAAAATATCAAGGATCTACGCCCTCTGGGTCAGGAGGAGAAGATTTTTAAAGATTTTTTTAAAATTTCACTTTTGTTGCCATGGCAACCAGAGTTTTTAACAGATTTCAATTATTTTAGCTATATTTGAAGGGGACCATTTAAGCAACATTTCTGCCAAATTGGGTTCAAATCGGCCCAGTGGTTTGAGAGGAGATGTCATTTAAAAAATCGTTCTTTACATTTCTGCCAAATTTTGTTCAAATTGGCCCAGTGGTTTAGGAGGAGATGTCGTTTTAAGAAATTGTTGACGGACGACGCACGACGCACGACGGACGGACGCCAGACAAAAGGGGATCACAATAGCTTACTTGAGCACTACGTGCTCAGGTGAGCTAAAAAGGCTTTGAAAAACATCATGTAACAAGCAGTTTCTTCATTTCAACAATTTTTTCCTAAGCTTTTTTTCTTGGGGGCATCTAAAAGCGCAACTGAGTGGGAATGGGTTAATATAAGATTGACTATGTATGTTGCAAGTTCCAAAACATTACTTACTAAACCTATTACCATACTATCCAAAATGTTTACACCCTACAAAAAGTTAATAGTGGGAAGCTTTGTGAGAAAAGGAGAAATTACTTGTAACAAACACTTAAATGCCCCTCTATTTGAAAGCTTTGGATAACATTGTGGAAAATTAAGAAATTGCTTATTACAAGTAATTTCTTCATTATCCAAAATGTTTTTACCCCAATTGACAAAGATTTTAAAATTTCATCAACTTTGAATTTTCATCTGCAACTTCTCTGAATTTGGACTGGTCTCAAATTTTATCAGGTGGGATAATGCCACCTTTCACAGTATTTAAGTAATATCTTTATGACTGGAGCAACTAACCATGGATTCCTGGTGTTTCTCAAACCAGTATTACAACAACATCCTTTCTGAGCCATCAGCTGCCCTTCAGCTGCTTATCCCACTTAGGGTTAACATTATCTATCGATTAGATCAAGTGTCATTTTGTGGGAATGGGTTAATGTTACAGGAAATCAAGAGGGGAACCAGTTAAGACATGATTAATACCTCAACTTATCCAAAAATTCTGGGCTTTGATTTATTGTATCAAGATCTATGTACCACTCAACAACTGGGGTTATGGTGACGGGCTTAGTTTGAAGTCTCATCTAAAATACTGGAGAAGCTGGGGATCAAACCAAGGTCACCAGACACCAGAGTATAGCACATTACGTAACCTCTAGATCAAATACGCTCCGTGCCGAGACAATGGTTGTCAAATAGTGTGTTTAATTACATTCCCACACAATGATACTTTTTGATGCCCCAATCCCACCCCCATCCTCCAAAAATAGTTGTGTTAAACAAAGAAATTGCTTGTTACAAGAAATTTACAAGAAATTTCTTCATAATCCACAATTTTTTCTACCTCAAGATAGAGATTTAGAAATTTCATAAAATAATCATTGACTGTTACTTCTTTGAAATCAGGCAAGTCTAAAATTGTGCTGTCTGGTAATTCGTAAATGTATACCTTTAGTTTGAAGCCTTTTACCAATTTCGTTTTTCTGTGATCCATCCTTGGATTCAACTGCTCTTTGATCATCAGAGTTAACACTAACAACTTCATCATATGTCTCTCTTAAAGTGCCATTTATCAAATCATTCTCATTTTCGAAAATATCTAACAAATCAATGGCTTCAGTTTGTGTTGTGTCATTTTTTATTTCCTTAATCAATTCATCAATAGATTTAGTGCAGTTAACACTATCTGCTTTCCTCATTACTATAACAGCCTTTTTCATTTTAGACCAATTTCTTTAGCAACACAATTTACCAATACAACTGAATTTTTCAAAATATCCTGCTTTAGTAAGAATATTGTCAAAGCTAGCTATATCCAACAGTTTACACAAACTGTTTGTTACGAACAAGGGTTTAGTAAGTCTTTAACATTTTGTTAAAGCTATTTACATCCAAAAGTTTGCTGAACCGTTTGTTATAAACCAGACAAGATATTATGGGACCAATTTTTCCAGAATCATGCGTCAAATGCATGTCTCCACACCTAGTAATTCATTGGACAAACCGAGACTTGAGCTTATATGGCTTCTTGGCAAGAGCATTTCCTGGCCCTACCTCATTCACTTTTGCACGAACTCAGCTACAGAGAGAGGGCATAATTCGTATTTTACATTTAAATATTTCTCCAATATTGCCATAAACCATATGTTGTTGGTACTCATTCGAAATGTCTTTTCGAGACGATTTGAATGAGTACCCACAACATAGGGTTTCATCGAGATATTAAGATTTTAGAATGATGTTACCCCTTCTGATCTAGACCTCTGTGAACTTAGTTGACTAATTTCCAGACGTGACTTTTAGACTGGTCAAATTTGAAAGACGTTGCAGTCAATAATTGCAAGTTCAGGGATAAAATATTTTTGTCTTTCATAGTGGAAAACCTTATTGGAAATGAAGAAATTACCAAATATGGTATCAATATATAGTATGATGTCATATTTTTTCTAAAAAAGCCCTTGAAAATTAATCAACATTACAAAATGTAGAAGTTGATTCTTAGATGACTGTTTTAAACAATTTTAAAGCCATTTTGACCTTGAAAAAATTGTTCAGACAAATGGATTGACAGAGAAACTGATAGTTAGCAAAAACTAAATGGTACACAAGTAAAAGATTGCTTATGCAGTACCTTTTTTGTTCTTTGAATCAAGTTCATACATAATTTCAGGGATCAAAGTTGAAAAAATAAAAAAAATCATTAACTTTAAATTGTCGTCTGTAACTTCTTTCGATTTCGGTTATTCTAAAAATTTGCTGTCTGGTAATTGGTTAATGGGAGAAAAATCTCAAGGCAAAATGTAATTTAGTGAAGGATTTGGTAAAATTTCTCACAAAAAAATTCTTAATTTCTAATCAGGTTTGGCTGAGTGAGATATTTTTGCACATGATAGTCTGAGCCAGAATTTTCCCTGTAATTCATAACCATGGTCCATCCAGAAAGAGCGATTTGATTTCATTGTCAAAGCGAAATATATACAGGTAATTATACTTGCAGTATATCCTATGCTATGGTTACTTGTTTGAAATGTCTCATAAAGGCAATGGTGTGGAAAAACATATTTTCTACACTTATTCCCTCTAACAAGTATGATGCGATTTTCTACTTGTCGAGAAATAATATGAATTTGTCCGTTAAGAATCAGTGGAGAGATAAATTTTGAGAAAAAGCCGTAATTGAAGAAAATGCTGGAAAACCATAATTTCCTCAACAATTTTTTTAAACCCACACGGTGATGCTTTTGGACACCCCTCAAGAAAAACAAGTGAGAAAACATAGTGCATAATGAGGAAATTGCTTGTAACAAGCAATTTCTTCATTTTACACGATGTTTTCTACCCAGGAGGTTGAAAAAATGTAAAATTTCATAAACTTTAAAATGTACACTGCAACTCCTTTCATTTGGACCAGTCTAATTTCTTTCTTGAGTGGGAATGGGATACTCTTCAGTATAAAGAATTATAATAATTTTCTAGTTCATAATAAGCTATCTTTTACATTTAACCCATTACCACACAACAAAATTTCTAACTGGTCCATTTCAAAAATGTTGCTGACAACAAATTTTAGTTGATGCGATTTTGGGTTTTTCTTACTTTCTGGGTAGAAAACATTTTAGAAAACCATGAAATTGCTTGTAACAAGCGATTTCTTCATTATCCACAATGTTTTCGAAAGGTGGTTTTTTTCTTAGGGGCATCTAAAATCATCACTGAGTGGGAATGGGTTAAGACCCATCTTGTACAATACCAAGATTCGCCCTGGATTTAACTTGTCTTCCAACAAGTGGCCTTGAAAACTGTACTTGATTCAAGCAATTTCTTTATTTTATACAATGCTTACAAATTGCTTTTCATTTGTTTGTTTAAATGGGGTTTAATGCCGCTTTTAACAATTTTTCAGTCAAATCATTGCTGGAGGACCTAATAATGGTTTGCTGGCATATCTCGCACCAGTACCATCATTACATCCTTTCCTAACCTTCAGCTGCTATCCTACCTAGGTTAAGATTTTCCGTTCCATTGGTGAGAGACAAATGTCTTAAAGGATATGTGCCATCGCCAGGGATCGAACCCATGACTCTCCCAATCTTAAATAATGGGGTTAAACCCCATTCAAACAAACAAACGAAAGAAACACAATTGGGAAACATTCTATAAAACAAAGAAATTGCTTGGTTCAAGCAATTTCTTCATTATCTAAAATATTTCTTACCCCAAAAGACAATTATTTTAAAAATTCCACCTTCTAAAAGTAACTGTTGCTGTCTGCAACTTTTTTTTAATTTCGACCTGTCTTAAATTTTGTTGTTTGGTATTGAGTTTAATCATCCGTTTAGAATGGAGGGGAAATTTGAACACTGACATTGGTTGATATTTAGGTAAAGCATTTTTGTTGAAGTAAGTAAAGCTTATTCAGGTTGTAGGCATAACATTCAGGTTGCCAACCAACCATTTTACTTTTTCTGTCCCCGAAATTTAACATCAAAGTCAAACTTCCTGTCAGATATCTGTTGGCATGGTCAATGATCCGTCAATTCCATTATCAACCAGAAAAAAGGGTTTGAAAAGTCAGCTACAAATCAGAAGCCTTTAAAGAGTCTATGGAATCAGCTGATTCTAGATTAAAAAAGATGATGTATTGTGTCAGGCCTAAAAGAAACCTTTCTTGAACTAATTAAGTATTCTACAATCCCTCATTGCAGAAATTTAAGTGGGTCATTCAAAAAGTAAAGGTTTAATTTTGAAATGAAACCCTCCTGTATGGTAAAAGTATTGTTTGAAAAGAAGAGATAGCTTGTCACAAGCAATTTCTTCTTTCTCCACAATATTTTCTTAAGTGCAAAATCAAAGTGATGTATAATCCAGGGTTTTTACAGGAAAGGGTTCAAGTACTTCAAAATATGTGAAAACAGATGCATACCAAACATCTTATCTCATTAATGATCATATATATCTACATTGATCTTCTTTGTTGCCATTTGAGTTAATTGCTGACAGTAAAATTTTGATACATTCATGTTAATGTGACATCCATTTATCCTTAAGCATGAGGACTTAGGAAGATATAAAATACTTGTCATTTCTAACACATTACCACACAACAAAATTTAAGACTGGTCCAATTTCAAAGGAGTTGCAGACAACAATTCTTCTGGAATGAAAACATTGTGAAAAATGAAGAAATTGTAACAAACAGTTTCTTTATTTTTCACAAAGTTTTCAACTTACAACAAACAAATTTCTTCGTCTTTCACAAAGTTTTCAAAAGTATTTTTTTACTAAAAGGGCGTCAAAATGCATCATTGTGTGGGCAGGGTCTAAAGAATCCACGCGTCCGCTCCTATTTGCGAGCAGAAAATCCCAGAGGACGAGTGAAAATCCAGAGGCGATTGACCGCCCGGACGAGTGAAAAATACCTTACCGAAAAAATAATTTCAGTATCAATACAGATAAAAATACCAAAAAAACTGCATTTGGATAAAATTTGGAGATAAAAGTTCGCAACAATATATAAATAAACAATTATGTACTTTGATTTTCTACTGTTTCCAGTTTTCACATGATATGACCCGGCACCTGAACACCGTGAAATTAATCTATCATAGATTTAAGAATATCGTCATGAATATATAGCAACAAATTTCACGCATTTTGTACATATTTTTTGCGTATTTTATCCTATAAAGTCATGTTCTATGAATCATAAAGAAAAAAGAGGCCACGATACTGTATGAGTACAATATTGTATCACTTGACCCGCTCATTTTAACGGTATTCAGGGTTCCAAATTAAAACTGATTCTGACGTTCTAAATTTGTGTTTTTGATTCGTCTGCACTAAAAAATGTTGTACACAGACTGATATAAATTTGTTTTACAGTTCTGAACACCAAAATATATTATTACAAAGTCGTTTTTTGCAGGACAAGTGACTTTTTCATGTTACTTGCCCTGCAGGACGAGTGCCATTTTTGGAATTCTTTGGACCCTGGTGGGAATCGGTTAAAAGTGATCAGCTAAGTTTTATAGAAATCAATGGGAAAGTTGTAAACTTTTTTAATGACCCTCATACAATATACCATGAGGGATGTTTAATGGTTTCACATTAGGAATTGCCATAGTTTGAAGCAATGGTTCAAAACTCAAAAGAGTGACTGTCAATGTATTAATCAATTCCCACACGATCCCTCTTTACTGCAGAAGTAAATTAAAGGACTGACGGACTTGAAATCACCATTTTGAATGTTTAGACCACACAAGAGATGTGAAAGAAGTACAAATCCACAGACCTGGATAATAACAATCTTTGAAATGATGAGTCCTATTTTGTTGTTTGAAATTTAAATATGAGAGTACTGTAGGAATAAAAATCTTTGATCTTTTTTTACAACTCATTGACCTGCATACACTTTAACCCTTTCCTGTACAAACCCGGGATTTTACATGGCTGTGATTTTCGAGAAAACATTGTGATAAAAGAAGAAATTACTTGTAAAAAGCAATTTCTTCTTTTACCACAATATTTCCTACCATTAAGGATGGTTTGATTTAAAATTGCATCCAGTTTTCATTGTTGTCTGCAACCTCTTTCAATTTGGACCAGTCTAAAATTTCAAGAAACAGGAAAGAGTTAAATATGAAGCTGCCAGAAGCTTGTCTGTAAGGTGCTGTGAAGTAAAAAAATGTGTTTGTTTGTTTAAATGGGGTTTAACACCAATTTAACAATTTTCTCAGTCATATCGCGGTAGGTGGAGCTCCTAACAATGGGTTCCTGGTATATCTTGCACCAGTACCGACATTAATACACCATTTCCTTGGAGCCTCCAGAAGCTATCCCAACTGCACTGTGATGGTGCCTCTCTGTTCAAAAAGTGACCAAAAATTTAATGAAAATGATTTCACAGTTACCACCCTTGATTAAACCCATTCCAACTCAATCCCTTCTTCTTACGCCCCTCATCAAAAATCTTTGGAAAACATTGTAGAAAATGAAGAAATTGCTCGGATCAAGCAATTTCTTCATTATCTGCAATGTTTTCTATCCAAAGACATGAAAAAAAAATAAAATTTCATTAACTTGAAATTGCCGTCTGCAGCTTCTCTCAATTTGGACCAGTCTAAAATATTGTTGTGTGGGAATGGGTTAAGAGTTTACACATCCATTTTCAAGAAAATGCCATAATCCATTTCAACACAATGACTCTGTCTGGCTTTCCCCCCAGGAAAATAACAGTAAACTCTGGAAAACATTATTGAAAATGAACTAAAAATATCATTTGAGCCTAAAATGAGGCTAGTAGAGCACAAACATGGTACATGGGGGAAAAACTAACAGAGGCTCACTTGCACATGGGCTGGGCCCCTGAATTTTTCAAGAAAGTGCTCATACCACTAATGTTAAATATCAAATATTTTGTAGTCTGGGCCCTTAAATTAAAATTGTAAGTCCTTTACCCTGTACATGTGTATTTATTAAAATTGACCCAGTGACCTACTTTTTTACCTGAAATGACAATTCACAATTGGGCGTGATTTTTTAGAGAAATCTTTCTAATCAAATATGAATTTAGCTTAAAACGCATTCTCTAGAGTACAAACAAGACATTTCCAAGATTTTACCTAGTGATCTAGTTTTGAACTCTTGTGACCCTCATTCGAACTTGGAATATAATGAAGAAAATAATTCTGAACATATATCTAGGTATTTGAGCCAAAAATGTGGCCTCTACTGTGAAATCAATGACTATGTTTTTCTAACTAGTCACCTAGTTTTTGACCCAATATGAACTAAATTGGAACTTTGCTAAAGATCAATAAGCCAATCATTGTGATCAAATATCAAGTCATTTGAGGCAAAATGTAGCCCCTAGAGAGCAAACAAAGCATTTCTTGGTTTCTACTTATTTTTTACCCCATGTGACAAAGTAAAACTTTTCTCGAGAGACCATGGAGATAAACATTCAAATAAAGCTTGAAGGCATTTGAGTAAAGTATATGTTCTCCAGAGTGAAATCAAGAAGTTGACACACAACCCATAATGCATGATGGACGTCGCACACAGCATGATCACTAAGCTCACATTTAGCATCATAGACTATGACAAAATTCAAAGAATTTAATGACCCCAGACAACTACAGCAAAAACTGATAGGCTACAGCCATTCGTCAATTTTATTAAACAGCCAAGATAAAATGAAAAAAGGAGATCTATTTACCATAACAATCCTCTGATATTGTGTACTGGCCATCCATCCAGGTGCCGAGCGTGAGCCCATTCACATCATCTGTGTTCATAATTTGCCACTCCATGGCTAATGAATTTCTTAAACTCTGTCAGCAATAAAGGAAAATTTCACAAGTCAATCGGAAATGGTAAGAAGGAAATTCTAGTTATAATTCACCCTTTTCCGTTTTTGACAATTTAGACTGGTCCAAATTGAAAGAGGTTGCAGACAACAATAGAAATGGATGCAATTTGAAATGAAACCATCCTATGTGGTAAAAATATTGTAGAAACACCTGAGATAAGGCTCTTGTTTTCCTTCAATGCCTAATACTATCTGGGTCGGAAGAATAACTCTTTTAAGATTTAACAAAAATCAAGTTATGTTGCCATGCCAACCAATGCTTTCAACAGATTTCAAATCTTTTGATAATTATTAAAATAGGGCAAACTAAGATAAATTCATGCCCAATTTGGTTTAATTGGCTTAATACTTTTGAAAGAGTTGCCTTCTTTATTTCTATTTAAGCCCTGTGTCTCTGTAATCTAAGCATTTTTGAAAGAGGTCAAAGTACTGATGCTTCATGCAAAATTCAAGATTCTTCAACTGGGTCAGGGCTTTTTTTTGTAATTTTACTCTTGTTTTCATATAAACCAGAGATTTTAACTGATTATAATTATTAGGTTAAAATTGGCCCAGTAGTTTGGAAGGAGATGTCATTTTAAAATTCCTTTTATGCATTATTTGGTTGAGATCAGCCCAGTGGTTTTGGAGGAGAAATTGTTTCAAAAATCCTTCTTTATTTCTATATAAGCCCTACCCGCCTGGAACTCTGCCCTTGTGGATCTAAGGGTGATGATTTTTCGCATTTCTGAAAGAGGTCAATGTACTGATGCTTCATTCAAAATATCAAGACTCTACACTTTCTGAGTCAGGAGGAGATAGTTTTCAAGATTTTATTAAAATTTCAGTTTTGTTACTATGGCAAACAGAGTTTTTAACAGATTTAATTTTTTTTTTGCAATTACCAAGGAACATTCTGCCAAATTTGGTTGAAATCAGCCCAGTGGTTTAGGAGGAGAAATTGTTCTTAAAATCCTTTTAAGTAAGCCCCTACCCCCTGGTGCTCTGCCCCTGGGGACCCAAGGGTGATGATTTTAAGAATTCTTAAAGAAGTCAATGTACTGATGTTTCATGCCAAATTATCATGGCTCTACGCCTTCTTGGTCAGGAGGAGATCATTTTTAAAGATTTTATTAAAATTTCAGTTATGTTAACATGGAAACCAGAGTTTTAACTGTTTTCAATTCTTTTAGCAATTTTAGAGGACAACACCCAAGGAACATTTCTTCTAAATTTGGTTTGGTTCCAGTGGTTTGGGAGGAGATGACATTTTAAAATTGTTGACACACAACAGACGACGCACACTGGACAGAGGACGATTAAGATACCTCACCATGAGCACTTCATGCTCAGGTGAGCAAAAAGGGAGAAATCGCTTGCTACAAGCAATTTCTTCTTTTTCCATAATGAATTCTCATGTATAAAATCACAGCAACATAAAATCCAGCATATACAGGAAAGAGTTGTTACAAGCAATTTCTTCTTTTTCCATTATGAATTCTCATGTATAAAATCACAGCAAAATAAAATCCAACATATGTACAGGAAAGGGTTAATCCTTTTGTTTACTAGAAAAAGAATTTCAAACGGGTCAATTATTGGTGTGAGAAATACCAGGAACCAAGTGTTAAGAAACACTGATTATACAAGTGAAAATGAAAAGTGACATTCAAGTTTTAAGAATGATAATTAGGCAAATTTGAAACACTGCATTGAGATATTTTGGTAAATTGATTGTTGATTTAATTCTGCCTGAGGGTATTTATCTACATTTGGCAAGAGTATAAATTATATTGTGACTTTAGAAAATGTCTGAGCGATGAAATCCGGATATTTTTCTGTAATCTTGGGCGTTAATTTGCGTCTGGGTCCAATTTTACAGACCTTTTTTATGGACATAATATACATCAACCCCTAATTGAGAGCACTAACAAATGACATTATTTGTAGAATATATTATTTGGAGGGGACTTTAGTTGATGATCTAAATGTTGAAAGGACAGCATGTATAAGCTGAAGTTACAATGTTCTAGTCGCTAAACAAATGAAATCTGAACATATGTCCTGAGTTTTAAACTTACTGCAAGTTGGAATAAATAATTTGATTGGTCAATTGATTTTTTGATTGGTAGTTGTGATCTATCGATTTCCTTTCCAGCCGTATCCCACTTGAAAGCATGTCAGACTCATAACCCATTACCAGATGGAAAAATTTTAGACTGGCCCAAATTGAAAGGAATTGCAGACCACAATTTAAAGTTGATGAAATTTTGGATATTTTCATCTTTCTGGGTGGAAAATTAAGAAAATGCTTGTAATAAGCAATTTTTTCATTAACCAAAATGTTTTTTTCCTTGGGGTTGTCTAAACGTATCACTGAGTTGGAATGGGTTAATCATGAGGTCAAGGGTTCCACCCCCTGTCACAGCAAATATCTTTTCCTACAATTGTCTCCAATCAATGGATGGATGATTGTTAACCTAAGTGGGATGAGCAGCTTGAGGCTGTGACAGAATGTAGTGGAGGTACTGGTGAAAGACATACCAGTAATCAATATCTAGGTGCTCCAGCCGCCATGTTATGACTGAAATACTGTTGAAAGTGGTATTAAAAGTTAAAATCATTCAATTTAACTTAACCCTTTAACAAGTTTTTTTTTCTAAAATCTCCAAGAAACTAAAAAACTTTAAATTTCTAATATTTTTAACCACTAAATCTATCCAGATTTTTTTACCTTTTCTTACCTAGATGGTATGCTTAAGAAGAGATATGGTAAATTTCCAAAAGTTTGTATGGAAAATAAAACAACATTTTTCACTCCCCGATCTAATGGAATAGGGTCCCATCCAAAATATGTTTTATATGAAAGTTTGTAAAACACAAAGCCTGTGTTTTCAGGAGACATTGTTAAATTATTCATCTTAAATTGTCTTTTAATTGGAATTTTAAACAAGCTTATATGTACAGATCTGCTTTACTCGATCATTACCAAGGGAATAGCCCTTTGACGTAATCTGGACTAGAGATCTTTTCTCTCAATGTTGACAATGAAGTGTTGAAGAAAACCTAATTGAGAAATTACAAGATCAATTAGGCAAAAAAAAACATAGTAACTACGTCTAGTTTTTTACTATCACAGTGTAGATGTTAGACGGACAGAGAACAACAGCCAAATATATCATCTTGAACTAAAAATTTGCCTTCAAATCGACGGATACTTTTATGGATAATATGTGTGTTAGTTTACACATGAATGTGTTAATGTTTTTTCCTGGTAAACAAACTGAACACAGAGCTCTGCAGACTCTCAGAATTTGGGGAGAAGTGACTTCTCCCTAGTCTGAGAATTGGGAGAAGTTTTTCAAAATAGGAAGAAGTGGTCAGACTTTCAGGAGAAGTGAATCACGTTAAATAGCATTTTTTTGAGCATATTCCTTATTTCTATAGGAAAATCGAAACAGCTTTACAACCAAGTAGCTGCATATTTTGTTTTTGTGTTCTCACAAGTTTTCCATTTAAACATTTGAAATCTTCAAGATATCAAATAGCAGGATTGTGCGGTAATGGGTTTAAGTCTGTCAACTTCAACTGTATGTACCAATAAATGGATAAAAAACTTGCAAATGATAGATTAAAAAAGGTTTAAAATTTGACTGAGTTGCAGTTATTTTAACACATTCCATTACAGTGACGCTTTGAAACGCCCCTCAATATGAAACTTTGGAAAACAATTGTGGAAAATGAAGAAATTGCTTGTTACAAGCAATTTCTTCATTATCCACAATGTTTTCTACCCCAAAAGACAAAGATCTTTGAAATTTCATCAACTTAAAATTGTCATCTGCAACTTTTTGAATTTGGACTGGTCTAAAATCTTACTGTGTGGGAATGGGTTAAGTAAAGGGTAAAGTTGATTAACAGCTGAGTACATAAATCACAGACTGTGTAGAGAAGGTTTAATTTTGAAACTATGTTAACACTGAACCATCTGTTCAAGTGTTTTGGATTATATGTCATTGAATTGATTAATTACCAAAATGAGATAAGTGAAATTTAATTTCTGGAAAAAATCCTAATAATGTTACTTTTGAAAAGATCGTAGAAGCCGTAGATTGTTTGTCTAATTTTTTCTATATTTGTAAAATCAAAGTAGTTAACAAGAGTCCAAGGGTTTCATTGATTTTTTTTTTTTTTTTCTATTTAGTTTACAGGAAAATCATTTTTTATCACCAAGATTTTATTTCTTTTATCAATGAATTTTAAAAATGCGCCAAATGACATGACGTTCGTAATAAAATCCGCCATTATTCTCGCTGCTTGAAAGTATGCAACAAATCTTGTATATTGGTAAGAATAAAAATGATAATGTGCCACTGAAATAATTCTTCAAAGGGAAAGGTTTTGATATCATAAAGTTCCTATAATTCCAGCAGTCCACAAGGGCATGCAACCATCCAATCAGCCGAGGTGCATATAAAGCGAGTATGTCGGCTATCCATACATGCTTGATTTATGATCAAAGGGCTTCCAATCAGCAGTTGTATAATTGATTTACTGTCCCCTGATTTGATAGCCTCTAGGCAAAATGTGATTATCGCGGATGATATTGCCTATCATAACCAGGCGACTTCCCATATTTTCAAGCCAATTCAAGGGGACTTCGACTTGATCAGCAACTCAGGCGAAGTTTTCTGAAACCAGGCGACTACTTTGCCCACTCTACAGAGCCCTGCAACAATGGTGGATGACTTCACATGGGTGGCTCGGCCAATACCATCTGAAGTAACACTACCTTATGTGTACCAGGGCTCTGCAGACTCCCAGAATTTGGGGAGAAGTCACTTCTCACTAGTCTGAGAATTGGGAGAAGTTTTTCAAAATGGGGAGAAGTGGTGAGACTTTCAAGAGAAGTGGATTGCGTTAAAAATTGAGTTTTTGCGCGTATTCCTCATTTCTATCAGAAAATTGAATAGCTTTACAACCAAGTAGTTTCATTTAATATTATGTATTATGCAATAAACATACCAAATACTGCTTATTCTTTCAGTCTCAATAAAGATCTTATTCCTGTGAACAAATATTTTGTATTTTTCTTTTTTAGATTTGAGAGTTCAAGAGTTTGATTCTGAATTATTTTAATTTTTTTTAATATTTCATAATAGATTCATATATGATAAACAAGAGGGCCAGAATGGCCCTAAAATCGCTCACCTGACTAATGTAAGATGATTCAAAATTGAAATTGGCCCAATGGTTACTGAGGAGAAGATGTTTAAAGATTTCAAAGTCAAAAACTGCCCTACCCTTCCAAGCCCTTATTTGGTCATCAATCAAAATTCTAGAACAACTTTTGAAAGGGTCACTCAAGGAACATTCATACCAAATTTGGTTGAAATTGGCCCAATAGTTACTGAGGAGAAGATGTTTAAAGATTTCAAAGTCAAAAAAGTGCCTGACCCTGCCACGCCCATATTTGGGCATAAATCAAAATTCCAGGAACAACTTTTGAAAAGGGTCACCAAAGGAACATTCATGCAAAGTTTGGTTGAAATTGACCCAACTGTTACTGAGGATAAGATGTTTAAAGATTTCAAAGTCAAAAACTGCCACGCCCATATTTGGGTGCGAAACGAAATTCTGCCGAACAACTTTTGAAAAGGGTCACCCAAGGAACATCAGGGTTCTCCCCAGAATTTTTTGAAGGCGTAGTGGCAAATGCGCTGCATGTTGTCAGTTATCATATGGTATGACTATACCATGTTGCCAGTTATCATATGGTATGACTATACATAATAAGGTCATTAAAAGTGCTTTTTAGCTTGTTTATTATTATCTTGATTTTTATTGAGTTTTATTCTTGAATAATATGCTTCAACCTTTTAATTATTATAGCTTTATTTCTCTACTCTGAGGCTGATTTTGATACCAATCAATTGTGACATTACTCAGCTTATTTTGCCTCTCTATCCTATTTGTTAGAAAGGGCACTAAATTGTCCCATTAAAAAGGGATGTGAAAAGGAAAGAAAATGAAAGAATATATCCAAAAATACAGGGAGTCAAATAAAATCAAGGTATCAATTGGTCAAATGAAAGAATAAATCACAAAGTCTCAAAGGAATGAGTAAAAAAAGGTGTCAGCTGCTTGTCTGTTAGATAGGAATATCTTTTCATGCTTGGCCATTTTAACAAGTCTGTCCAAAAATCCTATCCTTGAGGACTCTTTAAAAGAAGCATGGAGTGTTGGATTGAAAAAATGCCCTTCTTCAGAAAAATATAGATATTATTTTCAGTATTTTCAAAAATGTAAGATTCCTGTGTGAAATACCTGGTTTCATCTTCAAATTTTGCATCTTAAAGAGCTCAATCAGATTCTCTGTGTCAAATTTGAAAGGTTCATTATTTGCCCATTCAGAATCCTTTGACTGTGTGACACTATAACTATTCTTCTAACAGTACTTTCAGCTCTTTGATTTCAATAAGTTAATCAAAAATGTAGTATATATCAGCAGTGTCCAATCTTAGCTTAATTCTTAAATTATAAAATGAAACTTGATCAAATTCATAAACCAAGTGTCCTTACTCTTCTCTTCTTCAAGTGATTTCAGCACTTTGATTTTCAAAAGTTTTTTTTGTTTTCAGAATCTTATAGAGTGAATTATCTTTTCCTGATTCTAAATAATCATTAAACCATTGCTTTTGATAAAAAGAAAACCTATTTGGTCTATGGCATTCTTTTCTTGAAGTGCTTTCAGCACTTTGATTTTTATTATTTCTTTTTAAGCAAAAAATCATGAGAGGGCGAGATATCATAACATGATTACTAAAATTATAATAATACTTTTAATCAAAATTTCAAAACATTTTTTTTTTTTTTTTTACAAAGGGGTTGAACAAACCAGGGTACGAATGTGTGAGATAATACCCTCCACGTTGGATAAAAAATAAACGGACTTAATCAGAAAGATACATGTATGTAATTTTTAAAGTGGGTTGAAAACAAGCGCTAAGTATAACTAGGATGGCTTATATACCAATCTGTTTTTATTATTTCGGCAAATTCTCGTCAAGAAAAAGATCGCGAAAATGGCATGTTTCAGCGATCAGTGTAGAAAATAAACTGAACAAATTAATCTTTCCTTCCAAAAATTATATTTCAAACCACTGTGGCTTTAGTGTGATAGTTGCCACATCAAATAACCACATATTTTACCTCGGCAAATCTCGGCCGAAGTGACAATTTTCCGAAACTGGGTCGCCATTTTTAATTCATTGTCTACATATTGGTACCCATCATCCTTGGTGACTGAGAGCGCGGTACCAGTGGTAAACGCGAGAAAAAAAATCAATAATCACCAATTAGTAAGAGTGTAAGGGTCTCATCAATAAAGGTGTTACGTAATACAAGGTAAACAACACTATAGATAAAGAGCCTGTCGTGTCCACGCTTCTACAACCAATTTTAGTGGCTTGCTTGACCCTTTCTTCAGCCAGAAATTAAGCTGTATCGGTGACCAAATTAACGCGTATCGGCGATCTGAAGGCGTATCGGCAAACTCTCTTAATTTATGAAGGCGTATCGGGGCCGATACGCCATAAAGGCCTGGGGAGAACCCTGAACATTCATACCAAGTTTGGTTGAAATTGGCCCAATGGTTCCTGAGGTGTAGATGTTTAAAGATTTCAAAGTCAAAAACTGCCACGCCCGGCCACGCCCATATTTGGCATAAATCAAAATTCTGCGAACAACTTTTAAAAAGGGTCATCCAAGGAACATTCATGCCAAGTTTGGATGAAATTGGCCAAATGGTTACTGAGGAGAAGATGTTTAAAGATTTCTAAGTCAAAAACTGCCACGCCCTGCCACGCCCATATTTGGGCATAAATCAAAATTCCAGGAACAACTTTTGAAAAGGGTCACCCAAGGAACATTCATGCCAAGTTTGGTTGAAATTGGCCCAATGGTTACTGAGGAGAAGATGTTTAAAGATTTCTAAGTCAAAAACTGCCACGCCCATATTTGGGCGTAAATCAAAATTCCACGAACAACTTTTGAAAAGGGTCACCAAAGGAACATTCATGCCAAATTTGGTTGAAATTGGCCCAATGGTTACTGAGGAGAAGATGTTTAAAGATTCCTAAGTCAAAAACTACCACGCCCTGCCACGCCCATATTTGGGCATAAATCAAAATTCCACGAACAACTTTTGAAAAGGGTGACCCAAGGAACATTCATACCAAATTTGGTTGAAATTGGCCCAATGGTTACTGAGGAGAAGATGTTTAAAGATTTCTAAGTTAAAAACTGCCACGCCCTGCCACGCCCATATTTGGGGGTCAATCAAAAATCTGCGAACAACTTTTGAGAAGGGTCACCCAAGGAACATTCCTACCAAGATTGGTTGAATTCCGCCCAGTGGTTACTGAGGAGAAGATGTTTAAAGAATTGTTGACGACTTCCGACGCACGACGCACGACGGACAAAAGGTGGTACCAAAAGCTCACCTTGAGCACGTTGTGCTCAGGTGAGCTAAAAAGTCAACTAATAAAAAAAAATGCAGATAGTGTATAGGCGGTCTGAATGAAATGAGTAGTGTTACTATTTGAAGCAGAAAATGAGAAAAGATTTTATTGTAACAACATGTATTTAATCAAACCATTACCAGAAGAAAAAATTCAGACTGGTATAAATTGAAAGAAGCTAAATAAGAAGAATGTGCCAAAGAGGGTAGAAACAGGTGGGAAAAGGATGAATTGCTTGCTGCAATCATTTCCTCCTTTTTCCACAGTTTCCCATTAAAACATTTCAAGATGTCAAAATGGGGGATTGTGTGGTAATGAGTTAAAGTCTGTCCAATTTACCTGATAACATAAAAATGGATAAAAATTGTCATTAATTGGTCATAAAAGGTCCTCTGTGATTAAGTCAGTTATAGTGTGTAAAGGGTAAGGGTTACTGCTGAGTACACAAAACCAGACTGTACATGCAGAGGTTTAAAGTTAACACAGGATAATTTGCTCCATTTTACAGGATTACATGTTATTTAAAGGAATTATTATCAACAAAAGTAAGTGAAATTTAGTTTTTGGAAAGAATGTATTATAACAAGAAACTCAGGAAAAGATCGTAGCAGCCTTTAAATTGTTTGCCATAAATTTCTTAACTTGTTACAATTAAAGCAGATAATTCAAATTAAAGGATTCTAATGAAAAATGAATTTACTCTACGTAGATTTTCGGCAGAATTATTTTTCATCAAGATTTCAAATTTTTAACAAAATTTTGACTTCTGGTAAATGACACGGCGTCCGTAAATGTCGGCCATTATTCTCATTATGTGAAAGTAAGCAACGAATCTCGTAGACTGATGATACTTAATTTACAGAAATAATTAAAATTTAAGAAGGGAAAGGATTTTAAATAAAGATTTCTGGTGCCGATAGTATACAAAGCATTGCCGAAACCAATCAGCGTAGGTGTGAATGAAGCGAGCATGTCGACTATTAGATGACAGAACGTACCCCTCTTTCTGATAAAATGCTGGCCTCGCGACTATCGATACACGCTTGAATTACGATCAAAGGACTTCCGACCGGCAGTTGTATAATTGCACACTGTCCCCTACTTTTAAAGCCACTGGGCCAGATTTGGTTATCACCTATCATATACAGGCGACTTCCCGAAAATTCCAGGCGACTTCGACTTCGCTTTGATCAGCAAATCAGGCGAAGTTTTATGAAACCAGGCGACTTTTTCGCCTAAGTCGCCCACTCTGCAGAGCCCTGGTGTACTGCATGATTTAAACTGCTATTGGCATGGCTAAAATAAAGTCTAACAGTATACTTATGGCTATGTCAGTTTACCCCAAGGACTGCTATTGGCATGGCTAAAATAAAGTCTAACAGTATACTTATGGCTATATGTAAGTTTACCCTAAGGACTGCAAATCTAACCGTGCTCTCAATAAGGACCAATTTCAGGAATTTTTAAAATTCCTAGTTTCAATTTCAGGAATTAACACAAAATCAAGGGTTTTTTTTTCATACCCTCGACCATTTACCTCCCACTCCCCCAATAAAAAAGATGGAATGAAAATAGTTACATGAAGCCTACAGTCCATTTATTTCCATCCATGCATGTCCCGTTGAGTGGAAGTAGAGAAAAGAATAGATTTTTCCTGAGAGATTTGTTTCTTGAATTTATTTGTTTCTTGAATTTATTTCTCCCTTTCCCACAGCTTTCTGGCTCCGTAAAACTCTATTATTTTCTAAATTTAAGTGAAAATTTGGTAATTGTTGTATGCAAATCTATCAGGATTTGCACATATTTCTGATTTGTAGAACATGAGAAAAACTGACTGTTCGAAATGTCAGGGGTACAAAAAATCAAGACTGTATCAGGGTTTTCATTAGTTCCCAAAAGTCAAGAGTCATTAACCCTTGGGCAAAAATTTCCAAGAGTCCAAATTGAAATCCCAAGTGTAAAAAAATTTGATATGTCCCCCTCCCCCCTGGGAGCAATTTAAAAAAAAAATGTTTATAACTCTTTTAGCAATGGTGCTTTAAAAGTTTTTATGGGTTTTTTTTAGCAATGGTGCCTTAGCATAAACTCTGTCTCAGATTGAAACATTTCTCCAATCTGACAATACTTTATTTTCAATATTAATCACTTTTAGGGAAAGTTTAGTAATATACAAATATAATTAGTTAGAATCAGTTTTAGAAAATATCAAGAGTGCTTAGAGGATCAAATTAATCTTATTTTTCATAAAAAGAAGTGCCAATTTTATGCACGAAAACCAATGACATTTCTTGGGAAACATTTTCTTTGGTTTCATTTTACTTCTTCATTATATATTGTGAGCTTTTATAAAAGTAATGGCAAATAATTAAATTTTAATAGGATTAGAACTCTGAAAATGGGTTTCATCATTAATTTCACATGTGTCAAGTACCTGTCAATTACGATCCCTGATGCATGTCCATCACTTGAGAGTGTTAACCCATGTCATGCTGTATAAACAACCTCACCAAATTGTAGAATCAAAGGGCTGAAAGCACTGATAGAACTTGTTGTTCAAAAATCAATATTTCATTTAGAAATCAACTTCACAAACAACTCTGGCAGGAAAAAGTACAAGCAGGAGGTGTAGACCAAGATCAGACTTCACTTATGTGTAGGCTGATCTTAGTCTACATCTTGTGCCAAAACCGGAATATTCCGGGTTCAGCATGACAAGGGTTAACTACCAATCAAGCTTGGTGTTATCCTTGATAGGGGTGTATATTTCCATAATTAACAATTTTTCAATAGATTTGGCACACTCCTGATGACCCTTGACGCATGGCTGCTAATTTTCGAGAGTCGAAATGACGCACAGTGACAAATTTTCAAGCGTCAAAATTGCATTTTTTTTAATTTCTGTGCTTCAAAACCCATAGGTTTTGGGTCAAACGAAAACCCTGCTGTATTAGTCTGAAACCGTTTCTGGTCACATAAAAGATATCAAAGTACATCCACAATATATCGCTTATGTAAATAAAAGTAACATTACAAAAAGAAATGAAACTTATAGCAAGGTTGCATCTTGTAAGAAATTCCCCGTTTCATTTATAATTGTTGATGTTTACAGACAGCACGTGTGACGTCATTGAAAAGTGAGAGAACTCTCTGAAACAATGAGGGTAACTTGGATGTTCTTACAATGGACGTCATGTCAAGTCCCCCATGTCATAAACACATATAGAATTCAAAGTGTTTTGCATTTTTGACGCTCCGTTCTGACATTGCGGACAAACTCTGGGCCAAAATCAGTTTACACAAATTGACCGGACATCAATATTTGATGAAACTCGATGAAATCCAGGTTGTCTGTAGGTCTGCTTGATTTTGACCCGACGCATTATTATACCAGAGACTTCCAAAGAAACTGTTAAAGATGCTGCTGCGGCTCGATTACTATACTGGCTATAATAGAGTACGCTTTATGTAAATTCCTATCTACATCAGTCGTCATAGAGACATTTTGATAAACTGCTTGTAGATTCAATTTTACCCAAGGGTATCTTAAACACTTTTGACCAAAATATACATTCTTTTGTTGTCAAACTCTATTTCGCGTAGCTTGAGAAAATGTCCAATTGATGAAATCTGGAAGATTTTTCTCCAATCCCAGGCATAAATTTACGTCCTAGTCTTTTTTTCTGGACACTTTTCCCAATTTTCTGGACATAATATACGTCAACGTCCGCTTCTTGGGACCACTGATCTAAACAATTACAAAGTCATTGAGATCCAGTAAAATTGAATTATAACAGAATCTGTTAAGAAATCACTATCTTTCAAAACTGTGATTCAAGTCTCAAAAATTGAACTTCTACATACTGTCATTTTTTACCTCTTCAACAAAGCAGATATTTTTTTATATCATGTTTACCCTGTAATTTTGAAAAATTATGCTGTTCATAAATACGAATTAGGGTCAAAAAGGCCCAGTGACAAAAAGGCCCAGTGTACAAAAAGGCCCAGTGTCAAAAAGGCCCGGGTCAAAAAAGGCCCAGTCCAAAAAGGCCCACTTTAAAAACTAACCAGAAAGGCCCAGTCCAAAAGGGCCCACATATACATGTAAGAGAACAGCAAGACAGTCTGATTAAACATGTATTTAACTCAACTGTTAGAAGAAATATATATATTAAGCAGCATTTTTATTTTATCATCTTATCCTACCACTCATGAGCATGATATTTTATGTACTTTCTCAAATTATCCATCATTAGACAACAATGATATATACTGTACAGCATATTTCTAACAACACCTTGGGAACCAGAAACATTGCTATGATGACAGAAAACCATTTGGAAAAAGAAGAAACTGCATTTCAGAAGCAACCAAACTCTTTTGGTTCTTTATGCCAACACCTTTCAATACAGGTAATAAACATAAGAGTGCCATTCTTTAATTCATACTGGAAAGTGTTTTATTTTACACTGATCAATTTCAAGTCAGTTTAAAATTGAACAAAAGAATTACATAACCTCATAGTCAAAATAATATCAAATGTTTAAGATAGGTTAGAGAGCCTTTTCTGTCAAATTTAATAGTGGGCCTTTCTGGTCTGGGCCTTAAATTTCGGACCTGGCCTTTTTGGTCAGCTTTAAAAGTGGGCCTTTTTGGACTGGGCCTTTTTGGACCGTGCCTTTCTGACACTGGGTCTTTTTGACCCGACACCCATAAATACTATATCTAAGTAATTTTAGAAAAGCTGTTTTTTCTACTCTCAGAAAATTCCAAATTTTGGACTTTTTAGAAAATAAAATATTTTTTTTTGGGGGGGGGGGGAAGGGTATAAGAACTACTAGGGTCTATGAAATTTTAGGAAATTATGGTACATGTGCATAAAAAAAGCTTGTATAAAATATTTTAGTATTCACAATTTTATTCAAGACATATACTTTAAATTATTATTCATTTCTTAGTTTTTTTCAATTAAGACAATTACAAATGGCATAAGACATTAAACATCATGTGGGAGGCGAAGTGTTTAAAACAATTAGATGCATAGCACTAACATGGTTTCCCTAATGAGACATAACTCACGTGTCTAAATTGGGTCACGTGCAGACTGTCATAAATAAATATGCCAGAAACACGCGAAAACCCACAACAAGATCTTTAAATTAGTAAATCGTCTACGAAACAAAGACATTAGAACTACTTTTTGTGGCAATAATTTAAGCATCTATCTAATGAAAAGTGTTGAAATCGTGCGTTAGAAATTTGAAAGAGAAAAAAAATGAACCTTGAATTTTTAAGCCTTGACCTTTATTTCAGTAATGCTTGTGAGCAGCGCTTGGCTAAAACACGGGAAAGACAAGCATCAACTGATTCCATTCCATATTTGATAAAAATAAACGCAAATACAAAATCTTAGAGAGCGAAAATTATTCACATCGTTGTCAAATCTAACGCTTATTCCATAAACGTGAAAATCAATACAAACGTGACCCCGCTTTAACTGTCGTTAGTCTTTTGAGGCTGAATTGAGCCTTAATTCATGAACTTAAATAAAATCTTACCGTTGAAATAATATAGTCCAAACAATAAACTTTTGGATTCTGTAGATTACAACAATTCACCCGAATTTTAGAACAAATTTAATTTACAGCCAAATTTTCGACTGCCCATTTCACTGTTTTTACTAGATTGCCCGGATGTAAAGCTAATTGTTACTAAAAATAGAAAACACGTGAAATGGGGAAAACGTGTTAACGAATTTAGGTCACCTAACCGCACGTAATTTTTATAACGTAAAATAAATGAAACAGAGTTCACGAAGGCTGAGAGCTACAAAATCCTTCCGAATCTAAGGAAATCAGCAAATGCACCACAATTTAAAGCTGTAAGCAGGGACTTTGCTAATTTGATTCGGCTGGTTTGATGTACATGTACGTTGCTCTCAAAAGCTCAATGAAGATCAGTCAAGAGAAAGAGAAGGGGGAGGGTTCCGGGGGAGGGGGTTCCGTGGTGGATTTAGCGGAGGTTCGGGGATCGTTGAACCCGCTCTGTAGCTAATTATTTCATATTTGGGAGTATTTAATATTAATTCGAAAATACAGTCGATCTTGCTCAAACGACGCACCGCTTCTATTAAGCGGCCACGTCCATTAAGCGACGCGTTAATTAAAAAAATATGTTTTCAGCAAAACTTGCTTTCAAGAAGTGTAGTTTTTTTTAAATGATTGAATTCACAACTAACTCCTATGCTGTCGGAACTTATCACATTCGTCTCGGCGCCGAGATGAACGTATCCGACGTTTCAGTGATCTATATTTGTACACTGATTTATATATCAGGCCTTTCCGACATGTTGTTTTCTCACCAACAGGCGGATAATCGTAAACCTAAGTGGGATAGCAACTAGAGGTTAGTGAAAGGACGTAGTGTTAGTACTGGTGCGGGATGAACCAATAAATCCATTGTAACCTGTGCTCCTGCCGCCGCGGTGTGACTGAAAAATTGTTGAAAACCGCGTTGAACCATATTCAAACAAACAAACATCAAAAATGTATTGAATTCATTGTGTCGAAAAAGAAGAAAATCATTTACATTCTTTTTTCACTCCAGTTGTGTTTTAGCCGCCGTCAGTTGCCGGGTAGCGCGTCGGACTGTCATTCTAGAGGTCCCCGGTTCGATCCCCGACGGCGGCACCCATCCTTTCCGACTATTTGTCTCCCACCAATGGGTCAATGATCGCAGACCTATGTGGGATAGCAGCCGGAGGCTAGGAAAGGATGTGATGGTGGTACTGGTGTGAGAAATACCAGGAATCCATTGTTAGGTGCTCCAGCCGCCGCGATATAACTGAAAGATTGTTGAAAGCGGCGTAAAACCCCATTCAAACAAACAAAATCAAGTTTGTGTTTTGCATTGTTATGGAACTTTTTTTTGTGTGTGTGTGTGTTTTTTTTTTGTTTTTGTTTTTTTTTTTTTTTCGTTTTTTCAATTAACAGATCGCTGGTCACGCCCACTGAGCTCCGAATATTAACCCATTCCTCCACTAAAAATGTTTTAGACTGGCCCAAATTGAAAGAAGCTGTAGATGAAAATTTCAAGTTGGTCATGTGCGGGATTGCGTTGTTGCAAAGTTATAGTCAATAGCATGTAACTTGAAGTAATAGTCGGTTGGTTGGCGACCTTAATGTCGTAACTAAAGCTTATTTGCTGTAGTTACGACGCTTAAGTCGTCAAACTAACAAAAATGCTTCACATTGATGTTGGAATTCCGAGTTTTCGTCGGCTCCAGAGGTCTTAATAAGAGGGGGTAATAGCATTCTAAAATCTTTATTTCTAACCCCTGTGTTGTGGGTACTCATTTGAATCGTCTCGTCGAGACGATTCAAATGAGTACCCACAACATAAGGTTTATGACTAGTTTTGGTGAGATATTTATGTATGAAAAACAAATCACGCCCTCTATCTTTAGATCTGGGGTCTAACTTGGTTGGTCGAATGGTTCTGTGGTTGACCGTCCCGCCTGATCCGCCAATTGATATCTGGTAGAACTAAACCCCGTTTTTTTAGAACTCAAATTAAAGTCTATCGATCTCTTCATTTACTGTCAGCCTCGATTGAACTGATCAAGGCCGGACTAAATCATGAATTCGAACGATTTCCGTTTTTCTTTCTTACTTCCTGTTTCAGTATTCACTGTATTCACGTATAACTATTTATTAAGTTAGTTAAAGATTTAAAGATGTATCTTTTTCTATTTGAGCCTACTACTTATTTATTTCAGTTTTACTTGTTTCTTTCAACAGCATTTATTTATTATAGTTTATTTTTATTATTATTATAATCAGTATTTAGTCTTTCAAAATTCAAGTCCTTGTTCGTTCATTCTGTGTTTCCTGGCCGTTGATAAAACTGAAAGGACACAGTGCTCAAATAAATCATGGAAACTGCAGTAATTGTTTTGTGTTAAATTGTCTAAACCTTACATTCCCAGACAACACATTTTTTGACAGGTCAAATTGCGGGAAAATATAGACATAATTTCAAACTGTGTGTAATATGAGAAATAATGGCTAAATATTATAGAAAAGACTGTAGATTAATGATAAATGGCTTGCCACAATCCAGTTCTCTTTCATTTTTCCACAATATTTTCCTTATTAGTATTTTAAAGCGGCGTCGAAAGGCGTTATTGGGTAGTAATGGGTTTTAAAATGTTGTATCCTGGATCACCGTTGATTTAAAAGCTACATCTTTCTCGGGTAACCGTAATATGAGGGAGCCTAACCATCATCCCGTATTTTCAAACTATCCACCCATCCACCATCTGTATCTTCTTCTAATCAACTCTTCCAAAGTCAACCCATAGTTCTAGTTACAATGTTCCCCTCTTACATCCACCAACCCTCCCATCTGACCATCCATTCATCTATCATCCATCTCTCGATCCCTTCCTCTCTCATTCACCTGATTCAACTCATACATCCATCTATCCGTCCACTGATCTGTCACCAATCCCTATATCTCCGAGATTATCATTTCATCTAGCCGCCCATTCGTCATTCCTATCAACCCTTATCATCCATCTAACAACTTCCATTTACTTATCCATCCATCTATCTATGGTGGATCCAGAATTACTGTAAAGGGGGTTCCAACTTACCAACTGGTGGTACGTTTTCCTATTAGAACCACATTTGTATTGAATTTTCTCACAACAATGAAATGATTAGGCCGTCGGTACAGGGGTATTTCAAACGAACATTTACACCACCGTCTATACATAGATACATACATTCATACATACATACATTCATACAAACATACATACATACAGACAGACAGACAGACATACATACGTATGTCCATATGTACATCTGTCCTAATATCCATTCATCCATTAATATATCCATTAACCCATCAATCCATTAATCAATTTATCCATAAACCCTATCTCCCTGCCTCCCTCCCTGCCTGCCCCCCTCCCTGCCTCCCTCCCTGCCCCCTCCCTGCCTCCCTCCCTGCTTCCCTCCCTGCCTCCCTGCCTGCCTGCCTCCCTCCCTCCCTTTCTCCCTCCCTGCCTCCCTCCCTCCCGTATTCTTTCCTCCCTTCCATCGTTCCTTTCTTTCTTCTTTCCTTGCTTCATTCCTAAATTATTTTCCTTCTTACCGTCCATACTTCCCGTCTTTTTTCTTCCTTCCCGTCTTTTTCCTCCCTTCCCTCCTTCCTTCCTTCCCGTCTTTTTTTCTTCCATCCCTCCCTCCTTCCTTCCTTCCCTCCTTCCTTCCTTCCTTCCCTCCTTCCTTCCTTCCTTCCTTCCTACCTTTCTTCCTCCATCCATCTTCCCTCCCCCACCCTCAATCTATCCATGCATCGATCCATCAGTCAATCCATCCATCCATCAATCAATCAACCAATGAATCAATCAATCAGCCGACCAACCAATCAATCAATCAACCAATCTATTAACCATGGCAAAAAACAAATTAATCAATCAACCGATTAACCAATCAATTCAACCAATAAATCAACCAAACAATCAATAAAAAAACCAATAAATCAAATAATTTTTTCCTTCCCTGCTTCCCTGCTTCCTTCCTTCCTTCCTTCCTTCTTCCTTCCTTCCTTCCTTCCTTCCTTCCTTCCTTCCTTCATTCTTCCTTCATTCTTCCTTTCTTTATTTCCCCCTTCCTTCCTTCCTTCCTTTCTTTCTTTCTTTCTTTCTTTCTTTCTTCCTTCCTTCATTCATTCTTCCTTTCTTTCTGCCCCCTTCCTTCCTTTCTTCCTTCTATCTATCCATCCTATCCCCTACCTTCTTCCACCCCTTTCTCCCTCACTCCCCCCTCACACCAATCCATCCATCCCTCCCTCCATCCATCCATTTATCCATTCATTCATTCATCAATCAATCAATCAATCAATCAATCAATCAACCGGACCAATCAGTTAAATAAAAATTCAATAAAAATCCAAACAATTTATCAAATAATCAATAACCATCCATCCATCAATCCATTCATTCAACCTAAACCAATCCTACCGAATGACTACCTTCCCATCGATCCATCATCTATCCATCGATCCATCGATCCATCCATCCATCCATCCAAAACCCATCCATCCATCCTTTAATTAATTAATTCATTCATTCATATTCATTCATTCATTCATTGACCGACCTCACACCCAACCATCCATCAAACCATCCATCTCTTTCTCCAATCCGTTATCCATTGATGCTTTCATCATACACCCGACCATCGGTCCGTCCGTTCGTGTGTCTTTTCATCCATTATTTTCTTCATCAACCCATCCATTCATCCAACCCTTTATATTCTGATAGCCAACCGTCAGTTCATTCGAAAGGTTTAGAAAGCAGCTTCCTAGTCTTTAGACGCCAATCCTATTCGCGTGTACAAGATCAATACAACAACAGTTTGATTATCGAGTCTATTAGCTAGTAAATGTTCTGTTATTTCAAGTGGCGGTCGAAATTACGGCCATTGACTTAAGATGTATGTCTAAAAAGCGTGACCTAAATCAAAATGAAGTCTGGGAGCTTAAACTCATTGTAGGCATTCAACTCATTACCTGCCGCCGTCATAGCGCAGTCGGTAGCGCGTCAGACTCCTGAGCTTCAATCATGGGATGTCATGGGTTAGATCCCCGGCGGCTGCACATATTCTGTCCGACATTTGTCTCTCACCAATAGGTGGATAATCGTAAACCTAAGTGGGATAGCAGCTGGAGGCTAGGAAAGGATGTAGTGGTAGTACTGGTGTGAGATTGCTAGGTGCTCTAGCCGCCGCGATCTGACTGAAATACTGTTTAAAGCGGCGTTAAATCCCATTCAATCAATCAATCAACCCAATACCTGACGCCAATAAAACAGACGGTGCAAGACTGAAACAAGTTGCAGATGACCATTTTAAGTTGGTGAAATCTTAGAAATTGTTTGTATTTGTGGACATAAAACATTGAGAATAGTGAAGAAATTGCTTGTAACACGCATTTTTTCATTCCAACAATGTTTTCGAAAGTTCTTTTCACAGGGGATATAAAAAGGCCTGATCTTGGGTAATGGATGAAATGCACACACCATGATTTACTTACTTAGGGGCGTATGATCTGTTGCAGATTCCTATACAGAACTGCTTTAAAATCGAAGGAATGACAGCAAAGGAAATTCTGATTGAGGATCAATACTTCTGATTGTTTAAATATTTTTGTAATAAAGGGGATAAACAGGAGGTGTAGACCAAGATCAGACTGCACTTATGTGCAGGCTGATCTTTGTCTATACCTCCTGTCAAAACAGGAATATTCTTGTCTTCACCCTTATCATACTGCATTAAAACTGCTTTAAAATCAAAGGAATGACAGAAAAGGAAATTCTGATTGAGGGTCAATACTTCTTTTGAAAATTGATTATTTAAGTATATCTGGATTAAAGGGGATAAACAGGAGGTGTAGACCAAGATCAGACTGCACTTATGTGCAGGCTGATCTTTGTCTATACCTCCTGTCAAAACAGGAATATTCTTGGCTCAGCATGGCAAGGGTTAAAATTGAAATGATCATGCAAAAAGAAATATTAGTTCAAGCAATTACATTAATAATTCAACATTTACATATATATCTTATATTTCATATTTACATATCTTTATTCAATAGAAATAAATGTTATTTTAATCTTTAATAATAAATAGGCCCTATTTATCATCTAATAGAATAATCAATTAACGATAATGCCTTAGTGCGGTTACAACGTGTACAACAACGTGACGAGTTACCCCAAGGAAGGCAGACTCGAGCATCGATGATCTGAAAATATCACAAAACCATTGCAAACAGGGCTTCCTTTCGAACTATGAAACATTTCAAGATTGAAAGGGGGGCTAACTTACATGCGAAAATATTGATTGAAACATTTCAAGATTGGAAAGGGGGTAGGGGGATAACTTACATCCATAAATATCTTAAAACCAATGGCACACAGGACTTCGTTTCGAACTTTGAAACATACCAAGATTAAAAGGGGGGGGGGGACTTACAAGAATATCATTGATAGATTTTCTTAGTTATAGTATCGATATAAATGTAATAAGAAAAGTAAGGTATTTAACGTGCCAATCGGTTTCAGGGCAACGTTAGATGCGAAATGGGTTGGCACATAAATAACTCATTTCTAATATCTTTATTATTTCATTCATATAATTCTTGTTCTGTTATATTTGAACTTTATGGTTTATATGGTACAAAGTAACTTATTGTTTATATGTTACAAAATTACACATGCCGTTTTCAATTCAGTTGTCAAAACTAGTTGGAGGTTTAGCCGCCGTCCCCTCTCCCCGCCCCCTGTTCCGGAGAGCCTGAAATATAAGCATTAACACAAACCCCGGACAATATATCGCCGTCGTTATCCGATACATGCAGTTCAGTCGCGTATCGACAACATAGGGATTAAAAAATAACGATAGTTCACTGCATTCTGAAATGAATCATTCTGCCATTAGTCTTGAATTTGCGTCTGATCAGAATCCGAAAAATAATGACGGTGGATTCGGCAATCGCACACGAAGTGTCCCTTGCCTTAATTAAAATCCCTGTAACACCCAGACAAAATTTCAATGAAAGTACTGTAAGCTAGCAAAGCATGATTTATTAACCAATCTTCTTTGTCAAAGATTATCATGAAAAATAAAGAATGTTAAAGTAACCCAGGATACCGGAATCTTAGACTGGTTCACATTGAAAGAAATCGATTGGAAATGGGTTAAATAGCATGCTCTTGAAAGATTTCTCTACAATTGGAATAAATGCAATTCATGTAGCCCTACAAAGGTGAACTTGCAGGCAGATTTGCAATATTATGGAAATACATTAGAACTACTTTTTTATGGCGTAAACATTCAACAAATTTAGTAGTTAAATCTTCATTGCAGTTTGTACTCATTGAACTCTGAGAAGACCTCAAAATTTTGCCTGTTAACTTAAGCTATCAAAGCTGAGTCTTTGCTAGCTAAAACAAAATGGACCTGCCCCATCTACGCTGCTCGCCGATGTTGTATCGTAAGTCAAAATAACTGTACACTTTAATCCATTCAAACACAGCAAAATTTTAGACCAGTCCATATTGAAAGAAGCTGCAGACCACAATTTCAAGTTGATAGAATTTTTATTTTTTTTGTCTTTTTGGATAGAAAACATTGTGGATAATGAAGAAATTGCTTGTTACAAGCAATTTCTTCATTTTCCACAATGTTTTCCAAAGCTTTTTCGTTGCGGGGCGTAAAAAGGAGGGATTGAGTTGGAATGGGTTAAGATTACATACTCCAATTCAAGTCTAAATATTTTGAAAGTGTATATTCATTTCCCGTCTGGAATAATTTTTGGACTTAGAGGAGAATAACCGCAGTCTACAATTATTATTTATTTAACCCATTCCCAAACAATGACGCTTTTGACGCCAATCAAGAAAAAACGATTAGAAAAACATTGTGTAAAATGAAGACATTGCTTGTGACAAGCAATTTCTTCATTTCCCACAATGATTTCAACCAAGAAAGTTGACCCCCCCCCCCTAAAAACAACAAAAAACTCAGCACTTTAGATTGTCGTCTGTAATTCCTTTGAATCTGGACCAGTCTAAAATTCTGTCGTCTGGTAATGGTTTAAGTGGCTTACCTCTCTGCGGTTTTAATTTCAATTCAATTAACCCGGTATCATTAAAGAGATTGACTTATTGCCTATTTGTCATTCGGGCTCAGATCACGTGATCATTTCAAGGTTCGTATAAGTTGTAGATAAAACGTGAGTAGAGAACATATTTTTCGATTTGTTAAGTTTGAGATAGAATATTATTGAGACAGAATTCTTTTCTTTTACCTTTTCAGAAATTAGCCTTTTCTCATTTTTGAAATTAGCACTCATATCGCCGAAACTATCTTTTATGTTGTTGATTAAGACAACTCATGTTACAAAGTTACTCAGTCGAGCCGTATTGCCTCCCTTTCATCAAATCTTCTTGGTTCACAGCCACCCTCCTAACCCGATTTTTTCCATAATATATTTAAATATCAAATGTAAAATTGACTCGGTGAATCCAACTTGATAGTTTCTGAGAAGTTTTCATTTCATACTATATACAAATGTATTCGAATTAGCCCTGTCTTCAAGAAGCCCCCCCCCCCTTCTTTAATCTGAGTTAATATTTTTCAAGACAGCTAAGTTTATTTATAGTCAGCCAGCGGACATGCTTGTGAAAATTTCTGAAATCAACCGTGTGGTTTATAAGAAAACTTTTAAATCAGCCGTGTAGTGTATGAGAAAACCTTTCAAGCAATCATGTATTTAATGAGGAGGCATTTAAATCAATCATGCAGTTTGAGAGAAATTTTTTCAATCATTCGTGTAGTTTCTACGAAAACATTTCAATCAATCTTGTAGTTTATGAGAATTTGTTTTAAATCAACCAGGAAGTTTATTAGAAAACTTTGAAATCAATCGTGTTAAGAGATGAAGAGAATAGTTTTTGTTTTCATGGAGGTATGAACAGAAAAACCTAATCTCACTGTATGAATACTGAAGGTTTTTCAGTTCATACCTCCATGAAAACAAAAAGTATTCTCTTCATTTCTTATAATTTAATAGCATCGAGCGAAAAAAAAACGAAAGCTTTACAAATTTTGATACTTTTTTTGTATGGGACTATTTTGTGCGGAAGCATACAAAATCGCTGCGTGCTCTAAATTTTGTTCATGGAGTTATGAATAATTTTTTTCGACCAATCAGAACGCTCGTTTTTGATGGACGAAACTAAAATTTATATCATTAGTTTATGAGAAAACTATAAAAGAAACTCTTTATGGGCGTACTCACTACGCCAACCTGTGGCAGCTTTCCCGGCGCTGGGGCTTAGCCTTGGTTTAAAATTCGCCGCCATCTACAGCCGCACCCAGCTACAACTCAGACATTTTAGCTGTAATTAACAGATCGCTAGCCCAGCCCACTGACCTCGCTTGCCACGCCTACTGACTCCGATAGGAAGTTCCGCTTCCAGTATTAAAAGTGTATTTTTTTCAAATTCTATGGCCAGTAACAGGAAAGAAAAGGGTAAAGTGGTTGGTTAGCGACCCAAAGTTAGAAACTGCAGCATGGACAAGCTGTAGTTAAGACGTTTAAGTCGACTGGGAGCTCAGTTTGAACCTCGACATTGGCAGTTATTTTGGTGAACCATTTTTGTTAATTTTACGGCTTAAACGGCGTGAGGACAATTTATTTAATCTGCAGTTACGACGTTTAGGTCGCAAACCAATCATTTGATTATTTGTAACATGTTACTGGCTATAAATTTTGAAAAATTACGCCCTTACGTCCTATCCGAGTCAATGGGCGGGACCAAAGGAGTTAGTCGGCGAGGCCAGCGATTGGTCACTTGATGGATAGCCAAAGTCAATTAATGTCGTAAATGCAGTTCTTATATCCTTCCCTACACTGTTTCTCGTTTTTACGCCAAAGTCATGTTATAGTTAAGAAAACACTGTGGAAAAAGAAGAAATTGCTTGTAACAAGCAATTGCTTCTTTTCCCACAATATTTTCAACCCTGAAAATTATCACCTTTCAAAGTTCGATTATTCTTTAACCTCACCTGTAATGCCTTTCAAATTAGACAAGTCTGTTTTTCTGGAAAACAAGGAAAGAGTTGTATTCACTCGCCCACCGACATTTTGCGTGTTACTGACCTGTCTACGGGATTGGTGGATTGAATTGGGTTTAACGTCACTTTCAACATCTCAGTCACATCGCGGCGGCTGGAGCACCTAACAATCGATTCCTGGTATTTCTCACACCAGTACTACCACTAGACCCTTTTCTAGCCTCCAGCTGCTATCCCACTTAGGTTTACGATTATCCACCCATTGGTGAGAGACAAATGTCGGAAAGAATATGTGCCGCCGCCTTGGATCGAACCCATGACATCCCATGATTGGAGATTAGGAGTCTGACGCGCTAACGACTGCGCTATGACGGCGACCATCCTGTCTACGTGAACTTCGTGAAATATTCTTCTCACATAATATTGAATTTTATGATTCTTTTTCATAAATCCGAAAGATAAATTGCGTCAAAAAGCAGCCTCACCCTTTTCGCGATGTTTTTACCTCTAAATCAATACACGCACCTATTTTCAGTATTAACTCTCCTCGAATTATCGCCTCCTGACCGTTCGTGAATTGTCAATCAAAGAATCAGTCGACCAATGAAATTATTCATTTAAACCGGAAGTTAACTTTGAACTCTAACATTTGCCATCATTTACGTGAATCATTTTCGTTAGTTTGGAGACTTAAACGTTCTAACTATAGCTTATTCAAGTTATGCAAAACAGTGATTCTACTCGTTCGTTATATTTTTACTGGCCATTTAGTTTGCAATTTGAAATCGATGTGGAAGGAAAGAATCAGTCGACCAATGAAATAATTCATTTAATCGGAAGTTAACTTTGAACTCTGACATTCGCCAACATTTACGTGAATCATTTTCGTTAGTTTGGAGACTAAAATGTTCTAACTGTAGCCTATCAAGCTGTAGTTACGACAGTTATGTTGCAAAACAGTGTCTCTACTTTTTTGTTACATACTACTGGCCACTAAGTTTGCAATTTGAAATCGATGCGGAAAGTTCCCATCAGATTCAATGAGCCAGACCGACACACAATTTCGGCTTCTCAATATTACAGGACAAGAATTCGCGGGAAAATGCGGACAGATTATGCGATACTGTTTAACCCATTACCACACAGTGACGCTTTTAGACGCCCCTAAAGAAAAACATTGTGTAAAATTAAGAAATTGCTTGTAACAAGCAATTTCTTCATTTTACGCAATTTTTTCTGCCCAAAACATTGAAAATATCTAAAATTACATAAACTTTAAATTTTTGTCTGTAACTCCTTTCAATTTGGACTAGTCTAAAATTTTGCCATCTGGCAATGTGTTAAGACTGGTTCCTGTTTTGTAAACCCATTCCCATAAAGGGACGCTTCTGGACGTCCCTCAACCCATTACCAGACGACAAAATTGAAGTGTGGTCCAAATTCAAAGGATTTGCAGACGACAATTTAGACTTTGTGAAATTTTAGATTTTTTCAGATTTCTGGACAGAAAACACTGTGTAAAATGAAGAAATTGCTTGTTACAAGCAATTTCTTTATTTGAACAATGTTTTCCCATTTGCGTTTCTTTAGGTGCGTTTAAAAGCGTCACTGTGTTGGAATGGGTTAAGAAAACATCTGGGAAAACATTGCATAAATGAAGAAAGCTCTTGTAACAAGCAATTTTTCAATTTATTTTCTTTCCATAGAAGTTGAAAAATCTGAAATTTCATAAACTTTAAATCGTCATCTGCAACTCCATTTTTGACCAGTCTAAAATTTTGTTGTCTGGAAATGGGTTAAAAAATAAAATAAAAAAATCTAGTGACAGAGAATTCGATTTTTCCTTACCTTTATTTACTGATCACAGAGAGCTTCTTTACAAGCAATTTTTGGAACTTCAACATACAGGTCCCTCGTCAGAGATAATGAATCCATCATGTAATATCCACAGGGTAACATTAAAGTCGCTCTGAGAATAGCGGAGCCGTTAAAGGAAATTTCTTGACTATGCAGGGGTATTTTTTGTGGCAGCACCTTAAGAGCGGCGCTAATTGGGAAGCCAAGAAAGTTAAAGTAGTCAATTAACAAGTACGAACCGCGTCATGAAATAATTAACCTTTTTGCCGAATGTTGATTTTTCATCAAATATTTTAGAAATCTATTTCTCCCGGATTTTGATAGCTAAGAGAACCCTACAAATTAACATAAACTCATATTTTTGACTATCAACACATTACCACACAATTCCTCCTTTTTACTCTCCTTAAGAAAAAGCTTTGGAAACAATTGTGCAAATGAAGAAATGGCTTGTATCAAGCAATTTCTGCATTTTCACAATAATTTCCATCCGATAGGACAAAAAAATAAATAAAATAAATAAATAAATAAATAAATAAGAGAGAGACAGACAGAAAGATAAACAGACAGACAGACAGATAAATAGATAGATAGATAATAGATAGATAAATAGATAGATATGCAGACAGACAGATACACAGACAGACTGAGAAGAAGAGGGAGGCAATGTCTGAGAGGGAGACACAAATAACGAGAGGTGATGAAAGGGACGCAAACACGCAAAAGGTCGACAGGAAGAACGCATCTTTCTTTAAGCCTAGTTATTCAACTCAATTTGCACATGTAGATACCATGTCGAAAATCGCCAATATGTAGCCTGAAATTTTGGAAGACACGCTTTAAATGTCGTGAGCCCCCCCCCCCCCCCCCCTCCTGGTCTTGGTAGGATCGTTGTTTATACAGGGTTTTATACCACTTTATACCGTATTCAAGTTTTATCTCGACAGATTGTGTTCCTAACCTTAGCTTTCTGTAATTTCTTATACCAATAAACTTGACCGGAGATACAATGCCAACAAAAACCCTTCCTATACATTCCCTAGTTTTTACGTCAATGTCATTTAATATGTGAGAAAATAGTGTGCAAAAAGAATATAATAATTGCACTCACATTTCATAGTCGTCCGCAATGTTTTTCAAATTAGACCAGTCTAAAATCGTGAAAAACGGGAAAGGGGTAAAATAAGAAGGATGGTAACTGTGTTATTGTATACACGTCAGTTTTAAGCGTTATTGTTTAACAAGCGTGTTTATTTCCGTTTATTTATGGTCGCTACCATAGCACATGCCCATATGAGCGACGACCCCAGAGGTAGGTTAGTTGTTATGGGGGGGGGGGAATATTGCAAGGATACAGGACGAAACTGCTGGGAGCTCCGCCTTTAACGTTATCACAGTCACATGGGGCCTTGGTTTAACGTCTCATCCGAAAGACGATTAGTTTGTAAGTTGATATGGTCAGCCCAGGGCTCGAACCAGTGATCTTGAGGTTTGAAGTCAAGTGCTCCACCAATGAGCTAATCGGTCTGACAAAGTTCATGACTTTTACTTCTTATCCTGCATTATGTGAGCGCAGACGCACACCTATCTTGGTCAGGCGACACATTATAGCCGTTCTGTTATACAACCTTCTTAAATGCTCCCCGGTAGATTATCGAGATTTCTCGGTATATTGTAAATCGGTAATTTCACCGAAAAACAAAGCGAATCAAAACAAACAGTGTAAACAAAGAAATTGTCATTAAGGCCCCTTAATGTGTTTTCCGATAGAACCCTCCCATAATCGATATGGTTCTTCCTCATGACAGAACAATTATTCTGACCAAGGTTCATTTTGAGCTAAAATTGTGGCCTCCCATGATCGATAAGATTCATCCTCATGACCAAACAATTATTCTGACCAAGTTTCATGAGGATTAATAAAATAAAATGTGGCATCTAGAGTGTATACAAAGAAATTGGGTAAGTATAAAAAGCTGACTGCTGACCGCTGACTGCTGACCAGCTGACTGGCTGACCATTGGGTATAAAAAGCTGACCACTAAATTGCTGACCACTTATTTCACCACTTATTTGAACTCCTGCACCCACACTTTATTCTGCATTGTTTTATGTAAAATATTCTGACACGAAGTAATGATACAATTATGTAAATTCTTGTTAAGTTGTTTCAAGGAATTTTGAAATCTATTTTTTCTTTGGGGGGGGGGGGGGGGAAGGAGTTTTTGTAAAGTAAAGGAATTTTTAGAAATAAAGTAAAAGAATTTTTAGAAATATTCTAGCAACTTAATATAACCTTTAATTTTTTTTCTTTGTTTGAAATGACATATGAATACTTCTTTATTCAACTTTTCCAAATCTGTTGTTTCATTAACTTTGATATACATGCACATGGTATGAATTATCAATTTCTTGTTTTTAAACCTTTTCCTTAAAACAAGTTATCTATGTATAAATTCAAATTTTAGCTATTTTTATTCTTTAACAACAAATTTTGAAGAGTGGTCCAAGATGCAAGATGCTGCATAGATTATACTAAAAACATTAATAAAAAACAAGTACAAGTACCATACAGAGTTCAAAACATTGTATGGAAAGGAGAAAATGGTAGTTATAATAATTTCCCTTTTTTCCATAATTGTTATCTATAGTAATGTGTAGTTATAGGTTAGCAGATAATCAAATGTTCCTGTATTGATATATATATTGTCAAAGTACAATTATAAGAAACATTGTATACAAAGGAGAAATTGTTTCTAACATTTTCTCCTTTTCTTGCAATGTTTTTAACCTAAAATCGCTGAATAAACTTGCTGACCAAATAATCTGCTGACCAGATTCGCCGACAAATGTAAAATAGCTGACAAGACTTTGCTGACTAAATAATATGCTGACCAAATTTGCTGACCAGACTCGATTATGAATTAATATGCTGACTGAATTTGCTGACCAGTGTTAATTTGCTGACCAGACTAGCTACAAAATGTAAGGTTGAAAAAATTTGCTGAGCAATGAAAATCACTAACTAGACTTGATTATCAGCCCTGCTGACCTAATGATATGCTGACAAAATTAGCTGACCAGACTTGCTAACCAAATTTGCTGACCAATAAAAATGAGTGACTCAACTTGCTGATCAAACCATCTGCTGACTAGATTCACTGACAAATGTAAAATGGCTGACCAGACCTTACTGACTAAATGATAGGCTGACCAAAATTTGCTTACCAATACAAATTGCTGACCAGACTCAATTATAAATTAATATGCTGACTGAATTTGCTGACCAGTGTTAAACTACTGACCAGACTAGCTACAAAATGTCAGTTGAAAAAATTTGCTGAGCAATGAAAATCACTTACTAGACTTGATTATCAGCCCTGCTGACCTAATGATATGCTGACAAAATTAGCTGACCAGACTTGCTAACCAAATTTGCTGACCAATAAAAATGGGTGACTCAACTTGCTGATCAAATCATCTGCTGACTAGATTCACTGACAAATGTAAAATAGCTGACCAGACCTTACTGACTAAATGATAGGCTGACCAAATTTGCTGACCAATACAAATTGCTGACCAGACTCAATTATGAATTAATATGCTGACTGAATTTGCTGACCAGTGTTAAATTGCTGACCAGACTAGCTACAAAATATCAGTTGACAAAATTTGCCGAGCAATGAAAATCACTAACTAGACTTGATTATCAGCCCTGCTGACCTAATGATATGCTGACAAAATAAGCTGACCAGACTTATTAACCGAATTTGCTGACCAATAAAAATGACTGACTAAACTTGCTGACCAAATAATCTGCTGACCGGAATCACTGACAAATGTAAAAAAGCTGACCAGACTTTGCTTACTAGATAATATGCTGACCAAATTTGCTTACCAATACAAATTGCTGACCAGACTCAATTATAAATTAATATGCTGACTGAATTTGCTGACCAGTGTTAAACTGCTGACCAGACAAGCTAGAAAAAAATGTCAGTTGAAAAATTTGCTGAGCAATGAAAATCACTAACTAGACTTGATTATCAGCCCTGCTGACCTAATGATATGCTGACAAAAATAGCTGACCAGACTTGCTGACCAAATTTGCTGACCGATAAAAATGGCTGACTCAACTTGCTGACCGAACAATCTGCTGACCAGATTCACTGACAAATGTATAATAGCTGACCTGACCTTGCTGACTAAATGATATGCTGACCAAATTTACTGACCAATACAAATTGCTGACCAGACTCAATTATGAATTTATATGCTGACTGAATTTGCTGACCAGTGTTAAATTGCTGACCAGACTAGCTACAAAATATCAGTTGACAAAATTTGCCGAGCAATGAAAATCACTAACTAGACTTGATTATCAGCCCTGCTGATCCAATGATATGCTGACCAAATTAGCTGACCAGACTTGCTAACCGAATTTGCTGACCAATAAAAATGACTGACTAAACTTGCTGACCAAATAATTTGCTGACCAGAATCACTGACAAATGTAAAAAAGCTGACCAGACTTTGCTTACTAGATAATATGCTGACCAAATTTGCCCACCAATACACATTGCTGACCAGACTCAATTATAAATTAATATGCTGACTGAATTTGCTGACCAGTGTTAAACTGCTGACCAGACTAGCTACAAAATGTCAGTTGAAAAAATTTGCTGAGCAATGAAAATCACTAACTAGACTTGATTATCAGCCCTGCTGACCTAATGATATGATGACAAAATTAGCTGACCAGACTTGCTGACCAAATTTGCTGACCAATAAAAATGGCTGACTCAACTTGCTGACCGAACAATCTGCTGACCAGATTCACTGACAAATGTAAAATAGCTGACCAGAGTTTGCTGACTAAATAATATGCTGGCCAAATTTGCTGACCAATACAAATTGCTGACTGGCCTTGATTATGATTTAAAAAGCTAACTGAATTTGCTGACCAGTGTTAAATTGCTGACCAGACTAGCTACAAAATATCAGTTGACAAAATTTGCCGAGCAATGAAAATCACTCACTAGACTTGATAATCAAATGCTGACCAATGTAAAAAAGCTGACCAGACCTTTCTGACTGAATAATATGCTGACCAAACTTGCTGAGCAATTAAATTGCTAACTAAGACTTGCTGACCAATAAATCTGTTGACCAAATTTGCTGACCAATGAAATTTCTGACCTGACTTCCTGACCAAAAAGAATGCAAACAAGAATTGCTGACCGTTGTAAAATAGCTGACCAGCCCTGCTGACCTATTAATATGCTGAACAAATAAACTGACCAGACTAGCTGACCAAATTGCTGACCAATAAAATTTGCTGAATATATTTGTTGACCAAATTTACTGACAAGTTAAAGTTGCTAACTTAAGCCATGCTGACCATCAAAAATTTCTGACAAAATAATATGCTAACAAGATTTGCTGACCAATGTAAAAGGGCTGACCAGACTTTTTCTAGAACAAATTGCTGACCAGACTTGATAATGAAATAATTTGCAATGACCAATGTAAAACTGTTGACCAGACTAGCTGACCAAATATTTGATGACCAAATTTGATGATCAATGAAAATTGCTGACAGGACTTTCTGGACAATTATTCTGATGACCAATGAAATTTCTGACCTACCTTGCTGACAAAAAAAAACATGGTAACAAGGTTTGCTGACCAATGTAAAATAGCTGACCAGTCCTGCTGACCTAATAATATGCTGAACAAATCAACTGACCAGACTTGCTGACTGAATTTGTTGACCAAATTTGCTGACCAATGAACATTTCTGACCAAACTTTCAAGTTTGTCTTATTTGTTGAACAATTCAGAACAGTTTGCTTACCCAAGATTAATTTTTCCAATATCCAAATTAGATAAAAAATATTAATGCATTATCCATTCACATTATTTTTCATTCATTTTTATTTTATACTTGACTCCAAACATGACTGATGCAATTGATCAGAATCAAAATTAATGACAACATAGATTAGCATAATTCAAGTTAGCAAAACTTAATGCCGACTGGCAATTAACATCTCTTGTCCAATCAAAAAGATGTGCTGTATGACATGTTTATTCTCTAGGTAAGTCAAGAATCAATAAAAGGTTAATGACATCATACTTAATCTCGTGAACACATGTATGGGGGCCTGCCCATGGCATTTAAATGTGTACAAACTGATTTGATGCCACTGTGATTTAATAAATGCATTACTAGAAAACAGTTTTAAGACTGGTCCTGAAAGCTCACTACTTTATTAGTACAATTTATGGATTGAAGTAACATTGTATAACAAGGTAACAAATATTTTTTCTTTCATTTTTTAAGACTTATTTTCTTCAGTGAGTCCAAATATGGGATTAAGACATAAGGGGAATGATACTACATTGTTGTACCAAACAACCAGTCAAAGCCCCCCTCTCTGTCTTTCTCCCCCTTCTCTCTCTTTCTCCGTCCCTTTCTCTCTCTTAAATTAGCACAGGTACAATTAACAACCAAAAAAAGAAAAGAAAATAATTAGTCAAAAAACAGAGTTATGAAATAATAAGCTATTTCACCCATTTCCTCACAATCATGATTTTGAGTGTGCCCCAAGAAATACAATATTGGGAATACATATTTTAAAATGAAGACATAATTGCAATAAGCAATTTGTTCATTTTTCACATTGTTCTCTACCTAGAAAATTGATAAAATGTAGAATTTCATAAGCTTAAAATTGTCATCTGCAACCCCTTTGAATTTGGACCAATCTAAAAGATTGCTCTCTGATAATGGGTAAATTGGGAAAAGAGCACTGCATGCTATTTGTTCTTTAGAGTGAAGGGAGTTGTCAATCAAATCCAATAAGCAAATCAGAGTGCACTTTAAGCAATGTTACATTATTATTGGTCAGTGATGTCATTGGAGGCGACACCTTCAAGCTAGAAATAAACACCATTCCCTGATAATTAGAAAACCCTTCGCACTAAAAATGTACAGTGATATGAACATCCTTTCCCATTCTATTAATGTCTGAATTTGAAGAATATAATGACTGACCCTAATGACATTCAAATGTACCTGTTCTCACAATAATTTGCTGAAAAATGGACATTTCTTAATGTGATTATTTCCCCTCCCTTTTTTATAACTTTTTTTGTGGAAAAATACTGTTTTAGATAAAAGTGTATACTTTTTTACAAAGGAATAATTTTTAATAAATATGTATAACAATTTTTGCATAGAGATATATACTCCTGGTTTGTCTAGTCATTCTTTCTCATAAAAGCACTGAGTTTTCAATGCTTGTCTAAATGTCAAGTTTGGAAAAGGCACAGTAATGGGAGTAGGCCTACCTGAATTATGTTTTTTTTACAACCCATTCCCACATGAAGATATTTTTGACCAGTCCAAATTCAAAGAATTTGCAGACAACAATTTAAGTTGATGAAATCTTCAAATCTTTGTTTATTAGGGTGGAAAACAAGCAATTTCTTCTTTCTCCACAATGTTTTCCAAAGCTTTCAGGGGCGACTAAAAGTGTCATTGTGTGGGAATTGGTTAACTATGTGTTTTCATGTGAAAGAAAACTTCTCAAAATCTTACTTGATTTCTTTTTTTCTGAAGAATGAATTCAAGGAGAATTTTGGGGCTAAAGAAGAAAATTATTTGTTACAAAAAAATATTCCTTTTCTTTCAATGTTACTCAAATGATTCCACTAACTTAAAGATAAAAATCTTTATTTTTTTTTGTGCCTACCTGTATTTTTTTTCTAACTTTATTCCTGTGACTTCATCTTTATGTCTCTACTTCTAGTTATATTATATCAACATGTCCACTCAACCACGTAAACACATTCCTGCCTTTTATGCCTTTTTAGGTCTCTCAAGACAAAAGTTCGGGAAAAGAATGTGGAAAATGAAGAAATCGCTTTATTTTCTTCATTTTTTACATTGTGTTCTACCCAAAAGGATTTTTTAGATGTCACTAGCTTCAAATTGTTGTCTTCAACTTCCTCAACCAGTCTAAACATTGTTCCTGTGGGAATGAGTTAATATTATTTACGAAGAAATCCAAGAGGCATTCATTTTGAAATCATAAATTTCAGTTATCTCCTTTTACCCATTTCGAGCTGCCATCATAGAGCAGTTGTTAGCGTGTCAGACTTCTAATCTTCAATCATGGGATATCATGGGTTCAATCCCCAGCGGTGGGACATATGCTTTCAGACATTTGTCTTTAACAAATAATTTTAAACCTAAGTGGGAAAGCAGCTGGAGGCTAGGAAAGGATTAAGTGGTAGTACTGATGTAAGAAACACCAGGAATCCATTGTTAGGTGCTCCAAATCACGCAATATGACTGAAATACTGTTTAAAGCGGTGTTAAACCCCCTTCAATCAATCAATCAATATTCCTATTTTGACAAAAATGTTTAGACTGGTCCAAGTAGAAAGAAGTTGCTGACAATATTTCCAGGTGATAGTGTTTTAATAACATTGGTCTTTTGGGATAGAAAACATTGTGAAAACGAAGAAATTGATTGTGAAAAGCAATTTCTTCATTTTCCACAATTTTTTCTCAACAGTTTTTGCTGCAATACCAAAAAGGTAGAAATGAATGGGAATGGGTTAACTCTCTCCTATTCAATTCCTGTTTTTTACGTCCCTTTATTTTTATGCTTGAGAAAACAGTGTTGAAACAGAAGAAATTAATCAAAACAAGCAAGTTATCCTTTTCCAACAATACCCTACCTACTGAATGATTAATTTTCAAATAAACCACTTTTAATATTTTACTAATATTAATCAAGACTGATTTTATCACCTTCTCTTTGCCATTCTTTGTGTTTGTACATATGATTCTCCTCCAAAAAGAAATCTTTTTGGAATCATATTTTTATACAAATCAAGTATTTAAAAAAAAGTGTGCTGATTTCAATTGTAAATCTTGCCTTGATAATGAATTTAAAGCAATTTAAAGTGACACAATAATTTCACAATAAATATTCTTTCTTTGTGTTAACCCATTCCCACTCAGTCCCTCCTTTTTAAGCCCCTCAACGAAAAAGCTTTGGAAAACATTGTGGAAAATGAAGAAATTGCTTGGATCAAGCAATTTCTTCATTATCCACAAATTTTTCTTTCCAAAAAGTCAAAGAAAATTTAAATTCCACCAACTTGAAAATACCGTCTGCAGCTCCTTTCAATTTGGACCTGGAGCTGGAATGGGTTAAATTGATTTAATTCACTTAAATTCAATTTAATGTGATTCATTCTCATTGCCCTACTTTGAAACATCAGAATTTATTAGGTGTGGTTGTTTGTCTTTGGGTGATATTGATAATGGCTGTATTGCTAGCAGAAGCTAATGATGTGATTGAAATGTCATTGAAAGTACAAATAAGGCAGTTTTCTGTGCAATTGACAGAAAACATATTTAGCTGATGAATTCTGGTTCCATTCAGGTTGTAATTCGCTGTCTTTTTTGGCGACTCATAAACGCCTAATTTTTTTTAAGTTCATTTCTTTCTTTTTTTAAAGATATGAATAGTTATATTCATTACAAAGTCAGCTTAATAACTTTTTTTACAAATATCTGAAAGTATAACAGTTATATAGAAATTAGAGAGCCAAAACCTATCTTTCATAATCTGTGTAAGAGCTGCTTTATAAATCTTGTATGATTCCTTTGATGACTAAATTGGCCAATATTTGACAATGTAGGTTTTTGACTGATGAAAATTTTGTTAGAGAATCAGTTGTTTTATTTTTTCTCTTTCAATGAAAATGTGGATACTGTATTTGAATGATTTTCCAATCTTCTAATCCTTTCCTTTTTAACAAAATTTTAACCTGTCCAAATTCAAAGGTTTTGCAGATGAAAAATTAAGAAGGATTTAATTTGAAAAATAACCATTCAATATGGTAGAAAATATTGTTGAAAAAGAAAAAAATTGCTTGTCATAAGCTTTTTCTTTTTTTTTCTACAATATTTCTCAAGTATAAAATCTCATGAAGACAAAATCCTGGGATTGAACAGGAAAGTGTTAAAAAGAATTCAAGACTTAAAAAGCAAGTTGTAGAATAAATGGTTGCATGATTTTTCTCAACATTTAAATTTACACTGAATTGTGGAAATAGGAGATAATGCAATATTCTGGAATAATTCTAAGTAGCAGGTTTTTTGTTGTTGTTGTTGAAAGAGATGCAAATTTGCAGCTTCTAGACACATTGAGGTGAACGGTAAAAAACTAGAGGCAAACACTTTTTTCATTTTCATTATTTTTCGGTCCCAGGATAAACAAGTTTCAATTTTTTCCTCATCATTTTAACTTATTTACAAACCAAATAGTCTTTTCTTAATCACTAAGAGAAAAGATGAACTATTTAGATAAAAGCTGGAAAATCAGACCAACCATCATTTCCATTTTATTCTCACTTTTATCTGCCCCAAGAAAATCAAGTCCCAGAATCATTTTTGGAGTTTAGAATACCAAATTTTTTTGGGCTTGTACAATCTTATTTTTTGTGATTTGAAATAGGTTATTAAAACCATCACCATATTGGTAGTTATAATGAAAAGATAGAATTGGCAATAAACCTGGTTTTCAATGGCTTTTTCAAAGTCTATCAAGTAGCATAGGACTAGTTATGGAAACAAGAATTTAGACAACTAGTCTTGTTTTTTGCATGATAAAAAATTGAACAACAAAACCCTGATAATACATGTATGTGCTAGCACGCAATTTTTTATTATAACCCATCACAAGTTGTAATAGTAGTTGTGCAAACAAGAATTTAGACATTGGTAGCATTAAATCACGAAATGCTGATAACATGTACTAGATCACATGATGAAAAATATTTAGTGAAAATTTCATCGAAACCCCTCAAGAATTGTAGGAGGAGTTAGGCTCACAAGAATTTGACAATAAGTCTTTTTTGAGCATGATATACCATTTATTAAAATTAAATACAAACAAACAACATTAATAAAACTTTACTCAGATTTTCTATCAATGTGTCACCTGTATTAAAGCTAAGGTACAGCTATTGCATAATATTGACCAATATTGACCATGATGAGCAATTGAATACACAAGATGTTTACCCCCCTGTTGTGATATAAAGATAAGGCAATTAGCTTATCAGTAGGGGTCCAACACACAACATTCCTTAACCCTTTACTGTTTTTTAAAATGTTAGACCTGTCCAAATTAAAAGGTTTTGCAAACAACAATTTAAAGTTGATTTTATTTGAAAAATAATCAATTAGTAGGGTAGAAAATATTGTGGAAAAGAAGAAATTGCTTGTTAGAAGCAATTTCTTCTTTTTCCACAATGTTTTATCAAGTATAAAACCACAGGGATGAAAAAAAAACAGGGATTTAATTGGAAAGGTTTAACAAGGTTTTTGAAGTCAGCTAAATTTGCAAGCTATTCTAAGAATATTATTCAGCAAGTGTGATAAATTGTGGTCAACAAGATTTGTCAAAAAATATGAAAAAAAAAAAAAAAAAAAATGCTGTGAGAAAGATCTGTTAGCAATTTTAAAAATGTGTTCAGCAAAGGATGAAAAAATGTGGTCAGCATGATTGGTATGCAATGTAGGATGGACTGTAAGATAGATCATGGGAATTGTTGTTCAGCTTAACCCATTCCCTCACAATGATACTATTTGACTCCCCTCAAGAAAAACAATTTAGAAAACTTTGTGTAAAATGAAGAAGTTGTGTAAATGTTTTATTCATGTACGAGCAGAACATGATTTTTTAATGTTTCAAAGGTTGCTGGTTTGATTTTTTTTTTTTTTTTTGAAAATCATTTTCATTATATTCCTATATTGACGATCATGAAATTTGATAAGGAAATTGCTTAATGACTAGAATGAAAATGATAGAAAATGCAAAGCCCTCAAATTGTGAATTATAGATATTATTTTTCTTTTTCTTCTCCAATTCTAAAAAAAGTGTCAAAATCAAAAAAATATAATTTGAAAAAAAAGAAAACATAAATAAATGCAATGCATATGTATTAAAAGCTGTTTTGTTAGTACATACATGTAATAATGGTGACAACACATTGATAATCAAATGAGGAAGCAAATAATCAACTTAATTGGCTATCATGATTGAATAGGTAATAATTTTTTCTTTGTCAAGAAACTGATTAGCAGCTATAAATCCTTCAACATGTTCATAGTATTTTTGATTAAGTATTTCTATTTTCTTTTAATTTGTTATTTGTGAATTTAACACCATTTCCATTTATGATTCATAAATGCATACAAGTTAATATAAAAAACAAATACAATATAACTAGTGGTAGTGTGAAGAATATCATATTTTCTTTAAAACATTTTCTCCATAATTTGAATATTTTTCATATTTTTTGTCTGTTGGAAAAGAGGTTTTCCCCTTTTTAAGCAGGATTAATGGTGGGCTAAGGAGCTTAAATAAGTGGTGAAATAAGTGGTCAGCAAAATACTGGTCAGCTTTTTATACCTAATTGGTCAGCTGGTCAGCAGTCAGCAGTCAGCTGGTCAGCAGTGAGTTGGTCAGCTTTTTATACCTACCCACATCATAAAGGCCCCTTTTCCTGTTTTCCAATGTTTTCCCCCATGATCGATAGGGTTCATAATTATGACCAAACAATCATTCTGATCAAGTTTCGTAAAGATTTGGCCAAAATTGTTGCAATTAATGTGTAAACAAAGAAATTGTCATTAAGGCCCCTTTTCCTGTATTTTCCAATAGAATCCTCCCATGCTCGATAGGGTCCATCCTCATGACCGAACAATTATTCTGACCATGTTTCATGAAGATTAAGCCAAAATTGTGGTCTCTAGAGTGTAAACAAAGAAATTGTCATTTAGGCCCCTTTTCCTGTGTTCTCCGATAGAAACCTCCCATAATTGATATGGTACTTCCTCATGACAAAACAATTGTTCTGACTAAGTTTTTGAGCCAAAATTGTGGCCTTTAGAGTGTAAACAAAGAAATTGTCATAAAGGCCCCTTTTCCTGTGTTTTCTAATTGAATCCTCCCATAATCGAAAGGGATCATCCTCATGACCTAACAATTATTCCGACCAAGTTTAAAGAAGATTGAGCCAAAATTCTCGCCTCTAGAGTGTAAACAAAGAATTTGTCATTAAGGCCCCTTTTCCTGTGTTTTCAGAATTATCCATCCAATAATCAATAGGGTTCATCTTTATGGCCTAATAATCATTCTGGCAAAGTTTCATGAAGATTGAGCCAAATTTGTGGCCCCTAGGGTGTAAACAAGAGGACCATGATTGTCCTAAATCGCTCCCCTGAGTATGATGCTTCATGGCTTTATGATATAAACAAAATAGCAAAGCCTTCTGTCTAATAATTTTGGAGATTTTTAAGGATTTCTCTTTTAATCCTAGGTATATTGATGATCCCACCATATAGCACTAATTTCCTGAGTATGGTAATGCTTTGAAGTATAGAAATCAATACATACCAAGTATAAAAGCTCTAAGCCTTATGGTTTAGGAGAAGAAGGTTTTCAAAGATATCACTATTTATTTCTAACTAAAATTAGGGATCGCACAGAAAATGGCTAATTTTCAGAATACGGTAATTCTTTGAAGTATTTTGGTAGAGATTCAATAGTTGATGATATGTAACAAATATCAAAGGTCTAGGCCTTAAGGTTTGGGAGAAGATTTTTAAAGATTTCCTTCTTTATTTCTTTGTGAAATCAGGAATCACACAGAAAAGGGCTAATTTTCAGAGTACAATAATTCTTTGAGGTATTTGAGGTATTTTGGTAGAGGGTCAGTAGATGTTGATATGTACAAAATATAATAGCTTTTGTCCTTATGGTTTGGGAGAAGAAGATTTTCAAAGTTTTCCTTCTTTATTCCTTTGTAAAATTAGGGATCGCATTGAAAAGGACTAATTTTCAGATAACGGTAACTCTTTGAAGTATTTTGGTATAGGGTCAATAGATGATGATATGTACCAAATATCAAAGCTCTTAACCTTATGGTTTAGGAGGAGAAGATTTTTAAAGATTTCCTTTGTAAGATCAGGAATGGCACAGAGAAGGGTTAATTTTAAGAGTACAGTAATTCTTTGGAGTATTTTGGTAGAGGGTCAATAGGTGATATGTACCAAATATCAAAGCTCTAGGCCTTATGGTTTTGGAGGAGAAGATATTTTTAATAATTGTTTACGGACGGGCAGACGGACGCCGGACAATTACCGATCACAATAGCTCACCTTGTGCTCAGGTGAGCTAACAAAGAAATTGTCATTAAGGCCCCTTTTCCTGTGTTTTCAAATAGAACCCTCCAATAAATAATAGGATTCATCCCAAATGACCTAACAATTATTCTGACCAAGTTTCATGAAGATTTGGTCAAAAGTCTGGCCTCTAGAGTGTAAACACTTCAATTGTTGACGCCGCACGATGCACGACGGTCAACAGACATTCAACAGTCACAAAAGCTCAAGCGAATTATTGAAGTGATAGACTCACTGATTTAGGAGATATAGCCCTTCTTTTGTTCATTGCGCCCAAAGGAACGTCATTTACGCAGGATCAGACACTTGTGACGTTACGAGGTTGCCGTGTAATTCACGTACGAAATGACGCGTTTTTAAACCCCAATTCATATTTTGTCCGTAAGACTCCTAGTCGTAGGGTCTCGGGTTCGATGGTCGGTCGCAGCACATATCTTTTCAAACATTTGTCTCCCTGCCATGGGTGGATAATCCTAAAGCTATGTTGGATGAGCAGGTGAGTCTCGGAAAGGGTGTAGTGGTAGTACTGGTGTGAGTAATACTAGGAATCCATGGTTAGATGCTTCAGCCGCTACGGTGAGTATTAAATAGTGTTAAAAGTTGCATTAAACCCCATTCAAACAAACCAACATCACATTTATTTTAGCATCAAAGCAATAGAATAATCATTTGGTTTTCGTGTAAGATCAATTTCATTTCGTGAACAACTAAAACTAGTAAAAATATAGCATTGTGAAAAAAATAAAGAATTCTTCTTGAGTGGCATCAGAAAGCATCAATGTGTGGGAATTGATTAAAATTTCCAAAATTGTTGAATGATCATTTTTAATGGAACAGCTACTTTTAAGAATTTCAAATGGGCTGTTGACCATTTCAAAGTGGCCAATATTCTAAAATAGGCTATGAAATCGGCACATCTTTATCACAATGGGACAAGTGCTTTTTTGCTGGAAGCTACTAGGGTTCCTGCTGGATCTTAAGGTGGAGGTCATTCAGAGACTTCCCAGTTCTAAAAACTATAAACAATAAATAATAATAACAATAATAATAAATAATCAAATAGCATATGTGCTAATGATGTAAAACCAGAGGACCATGATGATACTAAATCGCTCCCCTGAGTATGATGGTTCATGGCTTTATGATATACAAATATCAAATATGAAAGCTCTAGGCCTAATGGTTTAGGAGAAGAAGATTTTCAACCGAATACAGTTATTCTTTAAAGTATTTTGGTAGAGGGTCAATAGCTGATGATATGTACCAAATATCAAAGCCTTAGGCTTAATTATTTGGGGGCTACTAAGTGTCCCAAATTATTTTGAAATCAACATACAGATGTTAGAGATATGCTCTGGAATAGCTCATTTGCATGTTTGACCTTGACCTTTGAGCTATCTGAAAATTACTTTCAAATGACACATCTACTCTTGATAGAGAACAGTTATGTGAAGCTATTCTAAAATTTGTTAGTGAATACAGGAGTTATGGTCCGGACAAATTTGGACAGACTTAAGCCATTTTCACATAATGTTGCTTTTAGACGCCCTTCAAGAAAGAAATTTGGAAGGACATAGAGTAAATTGAAGAAATTGCCTGGATAACCAATTTCTTCATTTAACACTTTGTTTTCTACAAAGAGATTAATTAATTAAACAGAATTACAATTTCTTTTTTCTGTAACTGCAGGAGGAGTTGGGCACACATGAAATATAGAGATTTTTTCTATTCAAGGGCAGATAAAAATTCTAGAACGACTAGAGTGATTTGAATTTCAAAGGTCTTATGCACAACTAGACATTATAGATACATTGCAAAAAATCTAAAATTTTGTAAACCTTAACCATTCCCACACAATCCCTCCTTATTACGCCCCTCAAGATAAAAGCTTTGGAAAACATTGTGGAAAATGAAGAAATTGCTTTATTCAAGCAATTTCTTCAATGTCCACAATGTTTTCTACCCAAGAAGACAAAGAATTTTAGAATTTAATCATCCTAGAATTATCGTCTGCATCTTCTTTGAATTTGGACAAATCTTCTCCTTTTAATTAGGTTTATTGATTGAACAGGGTTGCCACTTTTAACAGAAGTTCAGTCTTATTGCAGCGGCTGGAGCACCTAACCGTGGATTCCAGATATTTCTTACACTAATACTACCACTACATCCTACAAAGCCTCCTGTTTCTCATCCCACTCAAGTTTACGATTATCCACCCGTTGGTGGGAGATAAATGCCGGAAAGGATATTTGCAGGGACTGGGGATCAAATCCAGGACCTCATGACTGAGAATTTGATGCAATACCAACTGTCCTTTCAATTTGGACCAGTCTAGGATTTTGTTGTGTGGTAATGAGTTAAACACTAATGCACATTGTAGTAACAACTTTGCCCCACTCACCACAAACTTTGCCTCATTCCACACAAACTTGGTCTTGCTTACCACAAACTTTGTCTTGCTTACTACAAACTTTGTCTCCCTCACCACAAACTTTTTCTCGCTCACCACAAGCAGTCGTGACAAAAATTTCATTGGGCCATGTAGTTTCATACAAATATCGAATATACAAAAGAAATCAATATTTTACATGAAGGTTAAATTTTATTACAAAATAATTTTAACAAAAACGTCAGATTCCAGTTAATAAGCTAAGGTAATAACAAAAACTTATACATGTAAGAAAAACAACGCAGTGGCAAGTTATAATGAAGAAATATTGCAACAATATGTAGTTCAAAGTGAATGTTCCTATTTCAACTGACAGATCACTGTTTATCTCCTCTTACCTTTGACAAAATTGTTCAACTCTGGTACCAAATGACGTTATTTTGCAAAATATGAATTTATGTGCATAAAACAAACCACAAATTGTTGGCTAGCTAAATGATGTCATTATAGCTTGATAAAAACTGTAGTAACAATGTTTAACCCATTTCAACACAACCGGCCTTTTTACGCTCCCTAAAGAAAATAGTTCAGGAAAACAATGTTAATAATGAAGAAATTACTTGGTACAAGCAATTTCTTCATTTTTCACAATGTTTCCTATCAAAAAGACAAAGATTTTTTAAATTTCACAAATTTAAAATTGTTGTCTGCAAATTCTCAAATTTCGACCATTCTAAATATTTTTCATGTGGGAATGGTTAAATTTCTCATTATATAAATTTCCCATCATTCAAACTGCATTTACCAATTCCCACATAATCTCACACCTTAATGTACCTTAAAAACCTTGGAAAACATTGAAGCTAATGTTTTTTACCATGAGATAAATAATTTCAACATTTCAACATCTTGAAATTGTAACCTGTATTTTGTTTCAATGCTGACTAACTATCTAAAAATTTTGTGAAGTAGTAATGGGTAATATTAAAGTCAGAGTTTGACATTTCACTTCTTGTCTAAATGAATAATTTTTATTTGATCAATCAATTTTCTGACCGATAGAGGCGATCTCTCTGTTAACTGTTTTTATTTTTGGCAAGTGGTAAATACATCACCAGAAAATTTCTAGCAATTAGAAACATGAGCAGAAGTTTTACAATTCCAAGCTGATAATGAAACGAAAGAAACCATTGTGAGAAAATAAGAAATTGTTTGTGAAAATTAGAAAACATTGCAGGAAAAGGAAACACAATTTCAATCAAGCATCATCTATTCTAAACCAATGATTTCATATTCTAGATGATACTTATTTCAAATTCACGTCAACTTCTTTCCTTTTGGATCAGTCCATCATTTTACTGTCTGGTAAGAGTCAACTCATTCCCACACAATGACACTTTTGGCTGCCTCTCAGAGAAACTATTAAGAAAACATTGTGTAAAATGAAGAAATTGCTTGAATCAAGCAATTTCTTCGATTTCCACAATGTTTTCTACCCAAGAAGACAAACATTTTCAAAACTTAAATCAGTCGTATTGAACTTCTTTCCTTTCAGATCGGTCTAAAATTTTATTGTCTGGTAATGAGTTCAAGCAACTTTCATTTGGTAACTACTGATTCAGAAAAACATTGATAAACAAAGCATGAAGTGCCATTAACAATACAGACAATTTCTCAACAATGCTAAGGAAATATGCATATAATTCTGAAAAAAACACATCTAAGACCATAGAGGAAGACATCAGTATCCTTGCTGTCTTTATCTCTCCTATACCAAACTATTAACCCTTTCCTGTCTTTACAATTTTTATTCTCGTCCAATTTGAAAGAAGTAACAGATTACAATTAAAAGTTTGAAAAGTAAGCAACCTATGGGGTAGAAAATATTGTGGGAAAAGAAGAAATTGCTTGTCACAAGGAATTTCTTCTCCTCCCACAATGTTTACTCAAGTATAAAATCACACAGAACGTAAAAGCTAGGAATTGTGCAGGAAAGAGGAAAAACTGGATTTTTTATAGTACCATCAATAATTATTTGTCAATTTCAACTGAAAGATTGTTGAAAGCAGCTTAAAACCCCATTCAAACAAATCAAATCATATGATCCTCAAGAAAATGGTCATAAAAACAAAATGAACTTGAGAGCCTGTTTTTCTTAAGAGATGAAGAGAATATGTTTTGTTTTCATGGAGGTATGAACCGAAAAACCTATTCACACTGTATGAATACGTGAAGCGGATTCATACATTGTGTGATTAGGTTTTTGGTTCATACCTCCATGAAAACAAAAAAAGTTGTGTATTCATACAGTGTGATTAGGTTTTTCGGTTCATACCTTCATGAAAACAAAAAATATTCTCTTCATTTCTTATAGTTTAATAGCATCGAGCCAAAAACCAAAATCTTTACAAATTTTGATATGTTTTTGTATGGGACTATTTTATGCGGAAGTATACAAAATCGCTGCGTGCTCAAAATTTTGTTCATGGAGTAATAAATAATTTTTTTCGACCAATCAGAACGCTCGTATTTGATAGACGAAACTAAAAATTAAATTATTCCAAAATGGCCTTCAGAGTGTAGCAAGAAATCGCTATAATAATCAACTTTCTCATTTTCCACATAGTTTTCTATCCAGCAAGACAGATACAATTAAGATTACATATATTTGTGATTGTTGTCTTCAACTCGTTTGAATTTGGACCAGTCTAAAGTTTTATCATCTGGTATAGGGTTAAACCAATATTCAACAGATCTGTTGATAAAAGGACATAGATATTTGATTACAATAATGTCTAGAGTATTAAATGAGGTAAGAAGTTAATTGGCCTTGGTATTGACATTTCCAGCAATTGCACAGTGCATCAAGCAGACATGCGCTCACCACCTCTGGCCCACTTAGTACAAAGCAAAGAACCACTGCAATTAGCATGTCAAATTTCTTTTATCTGGTGTGCACAGGATTTAATACTACATACAAACTGATAGAAATTTTAATTGGCTGAGGGCATTGCAAGCATTGCAAGCAGGTTGTACATCTTACTGTTCGCTTCTATTCAATTTTTGTTTATCATGTATATTGTTACTAACAAAGTATTTTGTTCGGTGTAGGCAAATTGAAAATTGAAAACTCAATAACAACTTCAGATTATTTGATGCCATCATGTTTAGCAGAAGACTTTGTGTTAAACACCTCTTTCAACAGTATTCTATTTATATCTCGGTGACATGTACAGAAAACCATGCCTTTCTGTTGTTTCTCTCTCCAGTACAACCAAAGCAGTCAGAAAGATGCACCAGCTGCTCATCTCACTTAGGTGCAACCCTTACCATTAACATAACACATTGATGAGAGACAAAGGATGTACTGGTATATGACAATTTTTCAAATGCCAGAAAAATTGAGAGCACAGCCAGTTAATATGCTAAGATAGGTACCAAGAATTCTTAACCCATTACTAGGCCACAAAACTTTAGACTGGTCCAAATTGAAAGAGGTTACTGAAGACATTTTAAAGTTTATGAAATTTCAGATTTTTTTACTTTCTTGTGAGAAAACATTGAGAAAAAATGAAGAAATTGCTTGTTGCAAGGAATTTCTTCATTTTACTAATGTTTCCAAATTGTTTTTCTAGAGGGTTGTCAAAAAGCGTCATTATGAAGGAATGGGTTGACACCTTTCCAAAGAGTCCTGCTTTTTTAAAGACCACCATTAACCCTTTCCTGTTTTTCAAAATTTTTGACCAGTCCAATTTGAAAGAAGTTGCAGACGACAAATAAAAGTAAGTGTAAGTTGAAAAGTAATCAACCTACAAGGTAGAAAATATTATGAGGAAAGAAGAAATTGCTTGTTACAAGCAATTTCTTCTTTTCCCACAATGTTTTCTCAAGTGTAAAATCACAGGGACGTAAAATCCAGGGATTAACCAGGGTTAAATGGAATTTAGAAAGCAATGCAGAAAATGATATTGGCAATTTCTCCATTTTACGTTTTTTTTTCTACCTAGACATACCTAGAAGTACTTAAATTTCCATCAACTTGAAATGTCTGCAACTTCTTTCATTTTGGATCAGTTGAAAATTGTGTCACCTGGTAATGGAGAAATGCAGTATGGATGCAATGGCTTATCAGTTCCTTTGCATTATTACAAAGATTTGAAATGCAGTGGTTTACCCATTCCCACACAGTAAAATTTTAGACCAGTCCAAATTGAAAGATGTTGCAGACGACAATGTTAAGTTTATGAAATTTCAGATTTGTTCCACTTTAACAATAGAAAACATTGTGTAAAATGAAGAAATTGCTTTTCTTGAGGGGTGTCCAAAAGCATCATTGTCTCAAAATGGGTTAAGTAATTCAAGTCTGAAATCTTTATCAACACTCTCCCCCCCCCTCACCTTATGTTGTGTGTATTGGAATCGTCTCAAACAGAAATTTTCCATGAGTACCAACAACATAGGATTTGTGCATTATTAAAATAATGTAATCTAAAATCCATAATAGCCCCTATCTGTAGCTGTTGCAATTGTTGGAAATGTCATGAGTAGGCACAATAATCATGGATTAGGCATTTGCTTCATCACTTGGATGTATGTTGCTATGGTAACTACTTCTGTTACTGTGAAATACGTCTACGTTTTCACTTAGATTACTATCAATTTGACTGTTTCTATTGATATCATGAATTGCAATAACGCTGTTATTTCCATCACTAATGTTGCTATGGTAGCTAGCTCGGAATGCTTGTGCGAGTTGACGACCATCTTCTAGAGTGACAGTCGCATCATAGCCATTACTCGATATTCCCAAATCTTCATCTGGTTCGAAATCGTAAATGTTCATCGGGACATCTTTCAGGATCAATTTTTCTTTCATTGATCGTCGAGAATGTCTTCTTCCCCAGCTTCCTCTGGTTGAATTTGAATTTAGAGAGACCTGCTCTGGACCAAATTTATGTTTATGAAGTTTGTATCTGAAATGAAATTGTACAAAATTGTGACCTGAAATGCAAAGTTTGGCTATATACAGATATCTTCACTTACTACAAATGACACAATTTTGAACTTGTCCAAATAGAAAGAAGTAGCAGAAGATATCTAAAATGCATTTGAACTGAAAAACTTAAAAGTGCCTGAGTCACTCCACCGGCCTGCATTTAGTTATCATACATATAAGTAACCTTTTCCCAATAAGGGAGGTAACTATTTAGAAAGTATAACTTATCAGAGGGAAGCACCTCACTCAGTCTTGCAGCCGCAATCACCTCCTTTGAATCAATATGCGATCTCTTACTGAATTAAATCTGTTCACAAAAGTACTAACATTAAACCTATTACACTGTCTTCTATAAATCTGATATACTTTATTTGAATTCCAGTTTCAGTTTGTGAGAAGAATATTCATAGAATTTTCACTATTTACATTATGTAGACCATAAAAGCTACATTCTTTATCAGAGAAAGATTTCCTTATGAAGCCTTTTTTTTTTCAGAAATGTGACCTTGCAAATGATGTGACCATGTCACATGACCTGGGCCTTTTTATCTGTGTATGTCTATCAATGAGATCTATCATCATGCCAAATATGATAATTGAATCATGAATAGGCATAAAGAAATTGTAAATGTTTGGTTCAGATTTTGTGGAAGTTTGACCTTTACTCTGGAGTCTGTGGATGCGTATCAATGAGATCTATCATCACGCTGAATTTGATCATTGTATGTTGAATATGCTTGAATGTCTCTCAAAAGCCTTATTTTTTCATCCAATAAGAATTATTTGAAGGAATCTGATAAAGGAATAAACTCAGAATATTTCCGTTTTAACAGGAGGTAAAGACAAAGATCACACTGCAGTAAGTTAGTCTACACCTCCTGCTTGTCTTTTTGAAACCAGAGTTGTTAATAAAATTAATTTTCAAAAGAAGAATTGAAAACTGAACAAAAAGCACTACAATTCTGAAAAGGATTTTATTCAGTATGACAAGGGTTACATATCTTATCAACTTACCTATTGAAAGAAAATATCATTATCACAACCAATGCAGATATAATATCCACTGCTACCCATAGTACTTTATATAGATCTGGGGACTGAAAGAAATCATTAATTAGGTGATAACTGTTTGTTTAACCCATTACCACACAGTGGCGCTTTTTTGACGCCCCAAAGAAAAACAAATGAGAAAACAAAGTGTAAAATGAAGAAATTGCTTGTCACAAGTAATGTCTTCATTTTACACAACGTTTTCTACCCAGAAAATTGAAAAAAAACCTTTAAATTCATAAATTTAAAAATGTTGTCTGCAACTCCTTTCATTTTGGACCAGTATAATTTTTTCTTGTGTGGTAATGGGTTAAGAGTAAGATCAATTCATCTTTCATCAATTTCTTCTTTTCCAACAACATTTTCTACCCTATTGGTTGGTTCCTGTTCAAATTGTACTCAACTTTAATAGTCATCTGCAACAACTTTCAAACTGGACAAGTCTAAAACTTAAAAAAATAGGGAAGGGTTAATGTAAATATGGGAAAAATATGGAATTTTCCAGGCAAAATCTCTAAAAGTCCATCATTAGGCATCAAATTTTTTACATGGGGAAATGATGACATCATCAGTGTCTCATGTCCCACTGAAATAACGTTTGGTAGCGTGAAATGAATGAAAGCCAGGCTGAATCTACCAAAACACTAGGTTTATCATTTTGATAATTTCACTGGATTTTGACGAAATTCTCAAGTAATGATCCATTTAGACATCTTGATAATCCACTGGAAAACATTAACCCTTTCCTGTCCAATCCCTGGTTTTTATGTCCCTGTGATTATACAATCGAAAAAAAACATTGTAGAAAATGAAGAAATTGCTTGGTACAAGCAATTTCTTCTTTTTCTACAATGTTTTCTACCCTACTGATTGGTTATTTTTCAAATTAAATCCACTTTTAACTGCCATCTGCAAAACCTTTGAATTTTGACCAATGTAGAATTTCAAGAAACAGGAAAGGATTAAAGGATATATGTTACCTATCTTGCAAATAGGGACCTTCCAGTTATTCCATATAACAAATACACAGTAACACTGTTACTTGCTTCTATGGGTCTAACTCAATACCAGACAACACAACACAACACAATTTTAGACTTTTTAGACTGATACAAGAAATTTCTTCTTTTTCCACAATGTTTTCCATAGATTTTTTCTCAAGGGGTGAAATAGAGGGGCTTGTGTGGGAATTTATTTCCACTAGCAATTCAAATGTTGTTTGTTGGATTAAAGGTAAATTATTAATTCATAATGCAAATATTATGTATCATGGATCATAGTACTTATATCCCAAATGCTTTAACTCTTTAAAAACAAATTATTTCTTGTTTTGACAAGAATCTCGCCATTTATCTCATTGCAGATATGTATGGTGACAGTTACAAATGAAAAGTCTACTATGACATTGTGGGCAATGTTATGAAAAAAAAATGTGTGTTTAAATCATAAAACTAATGATTAACTGATTGATTGAATGGGTTTAATGCAACTGTTAAGTGTATTTCAGTCATATTGTAGTGGCTGGAGCACCTAACCATGGATGCCTGGTATTTTTCACACCAGTACTACCACTCCATCCTTTCTAAACCTCCAGCTGCTCATCCCACATAGGTTTATCTACCCAAAGGTGAGAGGCAAATGTCGAAAAGGATATTTGCAATGGCCTGGGAATATGACTGTGACCCCATGACAAGGAATCCTACACACTACCACTGCGCTAGGGCTGTGGCATAGAACAAATGATAAACGATAACTTACTAGTTGCCACAGGGGTGCTTCTAGGTCATCTAAGATGGCAATAAAGTCTGTACTGACAAAGGTAACACCGGCACACCAGTAATATGAAAACAACCAGGCAGTGTTAACTAGGTAAATTATTGATGATATGTTGTGCTGTGTACATTCTCTGAAAAAATAATCAGATTAACACATTACTAGACAACATTTTAGACTGGTTCAAGTTCAAGGAAGGTGCAGACAACAATTTCTAGTTGATGAAATTTTAATTTTTTTTCAAAATAGACCAGAGCTGTCAGAGGTGGATTATGTTCCCTGACCAGTGATTGTCACAACAAGAGGGCCATTGGCCTTAAAGCGCTCACCTTAGTTGTTGACTACAAAAGCCTAAGCAACCTAGTTTTGGCCAAATGTGACCTGTTATCAAATCTTGTCTTGAAATCTTGCCTCGGAATTGGTAGGGCAGAATATTTTTGCATCCTATGACTGGTTAAGTATTTCCTCGGAGGCAGACTGGGCCCATTTAGATCTCATTTTACCAAAATATGTTGTTTTTTATCCAAAAAACGATTTTTATTTGTGATGAAATCTTCCGTGAAATTAGTTGAACCACTTTCTATTTCTAGATGCACACATTATAAACAAAACCGACATCTTTCCAATGACCAGTGCATGTATTTTTCAGTTATGCGCAAGACTTGCTGATCATAACTGTTTACGATGAAATTTTTTAACTCGCAAAAAATGCAACAGGTTAGTGTTTCAAACTTGAGATTTCAAATTTTCATTTGCATTTTGCGAGTGAGTGCTAATTTCACCCCCTGATTACAGTCAGTAGTGCAAAAAGAAATAAGGGTTCAACCTTTCCAAACTGTGAGTTTTTTGGATTTTTTTTTGGGGGGGGGGGGTAATTCACCTGTCTTTTCTGTGAAATTATCAACTGACAATCCATAGAAAAAACTCTAAAATCCATAATCAAAATTCAATTGCTATTAGAGCATAATATTAAATTTCATAGTATACCTTTACATATATCTAATACAGTATATACATTCCTCACAGACAAAATTGGATAGGTCAGAAAAAATCTGTATCTGATAGTGTCAAATATGGTTCCAAATTAGTTAAAGATGACATAATCTCCATTCTGTATATGATGGGAATAAATGTAATAAAGAAATCTGAATGGTAGTACAGAAGGCAAATACTTGTAGAAATACATATGTTTTTTATCATTTCAAATTAATTTAATAAAAAGAGGTATATCACTAGATGGTTGTCCCAGGACAACTGCTGTCGAGCCCGCAAGGCTTTGTAGGCATCATGCTCCAGACAAGCACAAATTTAGTGTTTGACCTTGAGCTGTGACCTTGAACTTGAAGCTATCCCAAAATTTCTTTCAAATGGCACATCTAATCATGATGGTGAATAATTGTGCCAAGTTATTTAGAAATCCATCCATAAATGTAGGAGTAATTGTCTGGACAAATTCGGAAGGACGGAGAGACTAACGCACATACACCGACTTGTCATAGTGACAACTATGTCTAGCTCATTGCAAGTGGACTTGACAATAAATGGAATATTATGTTACAATAGCAATACAACATGATCGTGTAATTGCTTCTTGTTGAGGAGGAAAATTGATATTCCAGTCAAACTTAGGTCATGTGGAAAATCACAATTTTCCTCCCCAGCTCAAGTCAAATAAAAGATGTTGTTTCTCTATCGTAACATGACATTCAATATACAGTAAAAATCCTCTAATATGACCACTTGCGGTACTTTCTGAAAGTGGTCCTAATAGAGGGGTGGTCGTAATACTGAGGTTTGGTCATTTGTTGTCAAGTAATTCATGTTTATTTCATTTTCAGTATTTGAATATATTAATACTATAAATACAAAAATGAAACTATAAGAACGTGTATTACAGCGGAATCTTATGTCATTTTACAATTTACGATCTTCGATAAGTTCTACTTTCGCTATCTCCTTTTGATCCATCTGATTCAGAAGTCCGACCTCAGATTATTTATGAGTAAGTACAGGTTCAAAGTGTCAAACTGTCGATATTGTATCTTCTACAATGCAAATACCAAGCATCGATTTCGTTGAAATCAAAATTTAATCGCTAATTAACTGTTCTGAACGCCGTAAACAAACTAATCGTAACTTCTCGGATACTTTTTCACTTTCAAATTTATTACTCGAGTCAAAACCTGTGGCACATTCAAATAACAATTAAAAGTAACACGAGCTATAATTTCTAAAGGTGATCGGCTACTTTAATCATAACACCTATTATAATAAGGGTTCGATATCACATAATCAAAAATCCGATAGTGTTTTTACAATGTATTCGTACCCTATTAGTGTCGCTCTTATCAAGTGTGAAATTTGGGTGGTCGGTCTCAATGTGTGAAGTTACTGGTCGTTTTAGTGGGGTTCAAAATAGTGTATCAGCTATAGTTGGTACTGAATTTAGTGGTCGTAATTTGGAATAGTGGGGTGCCCGTTTTAGAGGGGTTCGCGACCATTGAAATAAAGAACAAAAAATTCCGTTCTTTAAAAAATTGGTCGTAATAGCGGGGTGCCCGTATTTCCGGGGTGGTCGTAAGGAGGGGTTTTACTGTATATCAGCAGAATTTTAGTAGCAACAGAAATATCAATATTTTTCTCTGCATCTCAAAGCAAATACAAGATGTTGTATTTCTATTTTAACATAATATTCCCTATTTATTTACCTCAGTTGGTTCAGTGAAGCTGCACCATTTCTCAAGTTTACTACAGATATATTGTTGTCTTTCAAAAAGGTAACATCTTCTACTCCACCACTAAATTTTGTGAAATTTTCTGTCAAAGTTGTTGAGTTGTAAAACTTTTGAGGACCTGACCAGAAGATCTGAAACATACAAAATCAGTTAACCCTTTCTTGTTTTACAAAATTTAAAATTTATCCAATTTAAAAGAGGTCGCAGATCACAACTTAAAGTGAACTTTATTAAAAATGTTACTATCCTATAGTGTAGAAAATATTGTAGGAAAAGACTGATTGATTGAATGGGGTTTAATGCAGCTTTTAACAGTATTTCAGTCAAATCACGGCGACAGGAGCACCTAACAATGGATTCCTGGTATTTCTCACACCAGTACTACCACTACATCCTTTCTTAGCCTCAAGCTGCTATCCCACTTAGGTTTACGATTACCCACCCATTGGTGAGAGACAAATGTCAGAAAGAATATCTGCTGCTACCGGGGATTGAACCCATGACATCCCATGATTGAAAATTAGGAGTCTGATATGCTACCAACTGCGCTATGATGGCGGCTTGTAGGAAGAGAAGAAATTGCTTGTAATAAGCAATTTCTTCTTTTCCCACAATGTTTTCTCAAGTATAAAATCATGTGCACATAAAAATCAGGGATAATATGGAAAGGGTTAGTAAAACATAAATCTCCCCATAGCAATGTTTCTAGAATATCAGTTTTTTCAAAGTTTCATGGAAAAGGTTAGAATTTACAGTTCAGGAATATGGTTATGAAATGGATCTAAATACCACAGTCTTAAGATATTCATTGTTGAATATAACTAAAATTGACTCCAAGAGGACTTCTAACACCCACCAGCACTTTGTCAATAGACTAGCACAGTTGACCTTTGACCTACGTTATCCTAAAACAATCAGACATTTTCTAGGGTCATCAGATCATTTATAAAAGTTTCCAGGTTCTAGGTGAAATAGCTTTCAATCAAAGTTCATTTGTGATCTTGACCTTTGACCTGAAAACAATAGGGCACTTCCTCAGTTCATAACCCACAAATGTGTGCAGTTTCATGGTTGTAAGTCGACTGGTTCTAGAGTTAGAGCACAGAAACGAAAAAGTCTACTGATGTATGTATGTATGTATGTATGTATGTATGTATGAATAGATGGATGGATGGTTGGACGACATGGTGAAACCAATATACTCCGCTCTACTTTGTAGGTGGGAGGAATAATTACACACAAAATATGAGACATGCATCCTCATTAACCCATTTAAGAGATATTTTTTGTTTTCATGGAGGTATGAACCGAAAAACCTAACCACACTGTATGAATATACAAAGTGGATTAATACATAAATGTGATTAGGTTTTTCGGTTCATACCTCCATGAAAACAAAAAATATTCTCTTCATTTCTTATAATTTAATAGTACATATATCAAGTGAAAAAAGCTCAAACCCTACATGTTTTGATACCTTTTTGTATGGGACTATTTTGTGCGAAAGCATATAAAATTGCTGCGTCCTCAAAACTTTGTTCATGGAGTTATGGATATTTTTTTTTTACCAATCAGAACTCTCGTTTTTGATAGACAAAACTAAATATTAAATTATTACCAAATTGAGAGAAGTTGCAAACAACGATTTCAATTCGATAAAAGCTTATTTTTTTGTCCTTTTGGGGTAGAAAAAAGTGTAGGAAATGAATCTACTTGCTTCTAAAAAAAAAAAATATTTTCAAAGCTTTCACTATATACTGTTCTAATTGTTCAAATTCTGAAGTACAACTGCTTGATACATTGTAAAAGGGAAACTTCAGAAAATGCAGCAATTTAGAGGACTATCAAGAGCACCACATGCAGATGCCAACACTCAGATGTTCAAGCCTTGATAGTGGGTAAAATTTCTGAGATAATAAAGGGGCACAATTCAATCAAAATTGCATTTAGAGCTATCCCCCTTGTTGGTATAGATTTCTGTTTTGATAGTGATTATCACAGTTTCAAGTGAATGCGTTCAGTAATACCAGAGATATTACAAAGCATCAAAATCTTTGTAAGACAACGGGATTGTGGATGCAGATCTGGCTGTCCCTTTCCTGTCCAATTCCTGGTTTTTACATCCCTGTGATTTTATACTTTAGAAAACATTGAGGGAAAAGAAGAAATTGCTTATAACAAGCAATTTCTTCTTTTCCCACGATATTTTCTACCCTGTAGGTTGGTTACTTTTCAAAATGCTTTCACTTTAAGTTATTGTCTCCAACTTTTTTCAAATTGGGCTAGTCTAAAATTTTGAAAAATGGGAAAGGGTTTTAAAGCAAAGCCTCGGGTTTTCTCTGAAAACAGCAGAGCTAAAATATCCTAAAATCAGGCAAATTAATGAAAACTTTCACCAGTGGAGCTCTCTTGAAAGATTCCTACTTCTACGACAGATCGCAAATACTTACCAGTGACTGATCGATCTCCGACTTCATAATTGTGTCAATTATCTGTAGAAATGTGTCGTTGTAATGTTTGTGTCCGGTTGGAGGTAAAAGCGTATCGAATATCACAAATTTACTTGAGTTTTTTGCAATCTCCAAAACTTCCCTAAACAGTGGAATTCTTTGTGTTTGGAATAAATTTCGATTTGCTGAAGATATACTGGATGCTGTTCCAAAGGGATCCTTCTGCAATTCGTAATCACAATCCACATTTTTACATGTTGAAGAAATATAGCTTTTGAAAACATTGTGAGAAAGAAAGCAATTGCTTATAATACAATGTTTCCACCTGACATGGACCTTATTTTTCTTTTTTAACCGACTTTCTTTTGCCATCTGCAGCCTTTTTCAATTTGAACGTAACAATTTGAGGTTTGGTAATGGTAATGGGTTAACCCACGACAAGACAATAAAATTTTGGACTGGTCCAAATTCACAGATGTTGTAGACAAAGAATATCAGTTAATGAAAATTTGGAACTTACTGCCTTTTCTGGTAAAAAACATTGTGAACAAGGTGCCAAATTGTCACAAGATACGCCCGTCACACTGCTTAATATTAGCTGGGGGTTTGAATAGAACTGAGGTTATTTTGAATGAATATTTTTTGTCAAAAAAGTATGAAAAACAACAAAGGACAATAACTCAAAATATACACTAGGTAGAGTTATGGTTCTTGTACACTGCACTCCCACTTGGTGAGCTCTATCCATCCATGAAATTTCATGATTCTAGCTATTATACTTTTAGAGATATACTCCGGACAAGATTCAAGTATGAAAAAACAACAAGGGGCAATGACTCAAAAAAAGGCTAGGTAGAGTTATGGTTCTTGTACACTGCACTCCCCCTTGGTGAGATCTATACACCCATGAAATTTCATGATTCTAGCAATTATACTTTTAGAGATATACTCCGGACAAGATTCAAGTATGAAAAACAACAAAGGGCAATACCTCAAAAAATAGGCCAGGTAGAGTTATGGTTCTTGTGCACTGCACTCCCCCTTGGTGAGATCTATACACCCATGAAATTTCATGATTCTAGCTATTATACTTTTAGAGATATACTCCGGACAAGATTCAAGTATGAAAAACGACAAAGGGCAATAACTCAAAAAATAGGCCAGGTAGAGTTATGGTTCTTGTGCACTGCACTCCCCCTTGGTGAGATCTATACACCCATGAAGTTTCATGATTCTAGCTATTATACTTTAAGAGATATACTCCGGACAAGATTCAAGTATGTAAAACAACAAAGGGCAATAACTCAAAAAATAGGCCAGGTAGAGTTATGGTTATTGCGCACTGCACTCCGTTTTGATAAGAAGAATATAACTGCCAAGTTTAAAGTCAATCGCTATTATACTTTTAGAGGTATACTCCGTACAAGATTCAAGTATGAAAAACAACAAAGGGCAATAACTCAAAAAATAGGCCAGGTAGAGTTATCGTTCTTGTGCACTGCCCTCTCCCTTGGTGAGATCTATACACCCATGAAATTTCATGATTCTAGCTATTATACTTTTAGAGATATACTCCGGACAAGATTCAAGTATTAAAAACAACAAAGGGCAATAACTCAAAAAATAGGCCAGGTAGAATTATGGTTCTTGTGCACTGCACTCCCCCTTAGTGAGATCTATACACCCATGAAGTTTAATGAGCCTAGCTATTATACTTTTAGAGATATACTCCATACAAGATTCAAGTATGAAAAACAACAAAGGGCAATAACTAAAAAAATAGGCCAGGTAGAGGTATGGTTATTGCGCACTGCACTCCCACTTGGTGAGATCTATACACCCATGAAATTTCATGATTCTAGCTATTATACTTTTAGAGGGATACTCTGGACAAGATTCAACTATTAAAAACAACAAAGGGCAATAACTCAAAAAATAGGCCAGGTAGAGTTATGGTTCTTGTGCACTGCACTCCCCCTTGGTGAGATCTATACACCCATGAAATTTCATGATTCTAGCTATTATACTTTTAGAGATATACTCTGGACAAGATTCAACTATTAAAAACAACAAAGGGCAATAACTCAAAAAATAGGCCAGGTAGAGTTATGGTTCTTGTGCACTGCACTCCCCCTTGGTGAGATCTATACACCCATGAAGTTTCATGATCCTAGCTATAATACTTTAAGAGATATACTCCGGACAAGATTCAAGTATGAAAAACAACAACGGGCAATAACTCAAAAAATAGGCCAGGTAGAGGTATGGTTATTGCGCACTGCACTCCGTATTGATAAGAAGAATATAACTGCCAAGTTTAAAGTCAATCGGACTTAGGATGACAGAGTTATGCTCCGGACAAAGAAGTGGACACCTCCTGGACGCCCGGACAACCGGACGCCCGGACACCACGGGTGATCCCATAATATGTCCTGTCTTCGACGGGCGTATAAAAATGAAGGAATTGCTTGTAATAAGTAATTAACTATTTTTCCAAAATGTTTTCCAAAGCTTTTTTGGGGGTGGATGTCATTGTGTGGTAATGGGGTTAGGTTTATAATAAAATATTCTTGGTGCTTTCTTTTGGAATATTGGTATTTATCAATGGATAATCACTTAATAACTTCAAAGGAAAACCTGTTATATAAACAAAATGATAAACTCCCAGTTTGGGTAGATTGAGCCCATTTTCGTTCATTTGACCCAAAATACAATGATTGTGTCATCAGGTGGCCATTAGTTCGAGTGCAAAATAACAAGCTTTCTGAATTTTCCAAAAAGGGTCATATTTTGTCTACTTTTACATAAACCAATTAACAGATGGCATAATTTTAGACTGGTCTAAATTGAAATGAGTTGCAGGCAACAACTTAAAATTGATGAAATTTTAGTTTTTTCAACATTCTGGATAGAAAACATAATGTAAAATGAAGAAATTGCGTGTTATATTGCGTGATATTTCTTTAATTTACACAATGATTGCCCAATCATTTTTCTTGAGGGTGTCAAAAAGCCTCATCATGTGGGAATGGGTTAAAGAAGAAGAATCGGTTGTTTTCATGTAAGACCAATTCATCTTTTTTGTCATACACAACTACATATTTTCCATAATGAAAGATAAATCAATCTTATACAGAAACAAACAATCATCCACTATATCTTTTTGAACTTGGGTATAAAATTCAGACTCACTTTAAGGAACCAGGACCCAGCATCGAGATTTCTAAGTTGTGATATGTTGAGATTTGCAGGATCTGATTCGGTTAAATGCGGGTAAACATCGGCTATATTGGTTGTTCTTTCTAACGTAGAATCGTGCATCACAAATACTGTACCGTTTGATCCATCTAACCCTCCAGAACTGGAATAACAACAGAGAGTTATAATTACTTGTTAACTCTTCTAATAACAATACAATTTCATTCAGAAATGAAGATTTTGTTTGTTTGAATGTTAAAGCCAGTTTTAACAGTATTTCAATCATATTGAGGCAGCAGGAGCACTTAATAATGTATGCCGTGTATTTCTAGCACTAGTTCTATGCGTGTATTTCTAACACTAGTTCTATGCGTGTATTTCTAACACTAGTTCTATGCGTGTATTTCTAACACTAGTTCTATGCGTGTATTTCTAATACTAGTTCTATATGTGTATTTCTAACACTAGTTCTATGCGTGTATTTCTAGCACTAGTTCTATGCGTGTATTTCTAACACTAGTTCTATGCATGTATTTCTAACACTAGTTCTATGCGTGTATTTCTAACACTAGTTCTATGCGTGTATTTCTAACACTAGTTCTATCTCTGAATCTCCAGCTGTTCATCCCTCTTAAGTTTACGATTATCCATCCATTGGTGGGAGACAAGTGTTCAAAAGGATATTTAGTCTGACCCACTAAAAGCTGTGCTATGGATGCGGCCGAGATATGAAAGAGTAAGAACCTAGAAACTTTATCATACTGTATGAATATAGGAAGCTGATTCATGCATTAATACAATGAAAGCAAAAAATATTCTTTTCATATCTTAGAATTTGATGTCATCAAGGTTATCAAGAAAATTAGACAAATATTCTATAATTTTGAGTAAAATTTTGTGGGCCTTTTTTGCGGGCGAGCATACAAAAAAGCATCCTCATGAGTGAAGGGATATCGTGATCATCTTTTTCCCTAATATCCCTTCACCTAATGAATAGGTATTTTCTGTACAATATATTTTTAACCAACCAATCAAAAGGTAAAGGGCGATTTCTGTGACTCCCAATCAGAGGGGTTCTTACGGCTTAGGTAAAACTTAATTTGTTACATTGTAAGATGTTGTATACCGCCAAACCCCTTTGCCTCCAGCAATCACATAATCCGATATTGATGGGCCTATAAACTATGTTTCATTGCTTAAACTTCTGTATAAAACTTGACTAACGAATTTTAATAGAAAGGAAAACAAGTTCTCCTTTTTTAGATAACTTGAAAAGAAAAAAATAATCTTTTTAAATTTTTGATATATTTATTTTACATGCAAACAGTGAAGTTTTGTGCATAATTAAGGTGAAAGGGGGTGTTCATGAATTGCGTGTTTTACATCCCAATTTTTCATAGAATAATAAACACACCGCTTGATATAGTCCTAATGCAATCATTGAGAGAGACAGAGAGAGAGAGAGAAATTGTCCATGTTTGAATTTTTGTAGAAATTACAAGAGGCCCTTAAGGGCCTGAGACACTCTACTGGTTATCAAGTTTTCTGTTAAAGAAATCTAATATTTAAGGAAGTTAATTGCTTAAAGAAAAATGCATAAAAATATAACAATTTGGACTTTATCCCCTTTAATATTTTGAGCAACAATCCTTATGGCCCTTTTCCAGTGTTTCGAGATATTCACTTCATTTCCAAAAGGAAGTTTCCTTATGACCCTACAATCATACTGTGAAATTTTCATTAGAATGGGATAATAATTGATGACTTTATCACCTTAAAAATGATTGTTTGAGTGAGATTCCAAAAGTTCCCTTTTCCTGTGAAATCTTATGGATCCATTTAATTTCCAAAAGGAACTTTCCTTACAACCATACATTAGCTGTCTGTGAAATTTTAAAGACAATCTGATAATTATGTTAACTTCATCACATAAAAAATAATGTTTTGAATTGTAATCTGTAAGGCCCCTTTTCCTGTGTTTCCAATCCCACAATTATTCCTTGCATCTTTGATGAGAATCCAATCAGAACTGTGGACTGTATTGTGTTAACGAAAATATTTCAATCAAGTTCTCATAAAACCCCTTTTCCCATGATACTTTATTGTTGGTTTGTGGAATTCATTGTGTTAATGACTTTATAGTGAAATCTTCATAGGGCCCCTTTTCCCATGATACTTTAAAGAACAAACCAAATTTCAAAAGCAACAATTCTAATGAAGGTACAACTATTCTTTAAAAGTTAAAGAGAATCAATGAAAAAAGTGGACTAAACTGTTTCAAGAATTTTTTGCTATAAAATTTTCATAAGGCTCCTTTTCCCCTGAAACTTCATAAATCAGAACCATTTTACTAACAATAGGTAGTTTGAAAGAGAACGGTTAAGACTGAGGGCTTTATTTTGATGTTGATGTTTTTGCCATAAAATTTCATAGGGCCCCTTTTCTTGTGTCACTTAACCGATCAGACCCAATTTACAAAGGAACAGTCCAGATGATGGTACAATCATTCTATTAAAGTTTGAAGAGATTCTGATAAAGACTGAGGTCATTCTTGTGTTAATGAAGATTTGGTAATAATTTTTCATGCAGCCCCTTTTTCCTATGATATTAGACAGATCAGACCCAATTTGGAAACAATCCTAATAATGGTACAAACATTCTTTGAAAGTTTGAACTGAATACGATGAAAACTGTGGACTTTACTGTGGTACAAGGATTTAAACATTAAATTTCATAAGGTTCCTTTTCCTGTGTTACTTGACAGATCAGGTCCTAATGTCAACATCAACAATCTTTATTATTGGATAATCAATAAGGGAACTTAACTTACAAAAGTATAATTATTCTGTTTGAGTATAAAGACAACCCCATGGAATCTGCCGACTTAATAGCATTAATTAATATCTTTTAATAAAATTTTCATAAGGCTCCTTTTCTTGGTTTTTTCGATGGATCAGACCACATTTTGAAAGAAACAACCCTTATGATGGTACAATCATTCTGTGAAAGTTTGAAGGGAATCTGGTAAAATTTGGGGACATCATTGTGTTAATTTTTTAATTAAAAGGCCCCTTTTCCCACTATACTTGATGAATCAAACCCACTTCTGAAAGAAATAATCCATATTATGGTATAATCATCCTGTGAAAGTTTGAAGAGAATTTGTTGAAAACTGTGGACTTTTGTGTTACCTAGGATTTTTTAATTGAATTTGCATAAGGCACCTATTTCCATGATACTTAACAGATCAGAGCCACTTTTGAAAGGAACAATCCAAAAACTGGTACAAATAATCTATTCAAGTTTGAAGAGAATCTGATGAAAACTGTGAACTCTAGCATGTTAACAAAGATTTTTTAATCAAACTTTCAAAAGACCCTTTTCTCTGCTACTTGATTGATCATACTGAATTTCATGATGTATCATGACCAATTTGAAAGGAAATATTCTTATGATAAAACAATCATTCTGTTTAAGTTTGAAGGGAATCCATTAAAACTGTGTGTAAACAAGGATTTTTAGTAGATTTTTAAGTTGAACTTCAATTAGGCTCCTTTTCCTGTGTTTCTTAATGGTTCATACCCAATTTTGAAAGGAACAATCCTTATGATAATTCAATCATTCTGAGAAAGTTTGAAGAGAATCTGATGAAAACTGTGGACTCTAGAGTGTTAACAATGATTTTTTAATTGAATTTTAATTAGGCCCCCTTTCCTGTGTTTCTTGACGGATTTTATCCAATTTTGAAAGGATTGATTGATTGATTGATTGGGGTTTAACGCCGTTTTTAACAGTATTTCAGTCATATCGCGGCGGCTGGAGCACCTAACAATGGATTCCTGGTATTTCTCATACCAGTACTACCACTACATCCTTTCCTAGCCCCCAGCTGCTATCCCACATAGGTCTACGATTATCGACCCAATGGTGGGAGACAAATAGTCAGAAAGGATGAGTGCCGCCCCCGGAATCGAACCCGGGACCTCTAGATTGACAGTCCGACGTGCTACCAACTGCGCTATGATGGCTGCTAATTTTGAAAGGCACATTGCTTATGATGGTACAATCATCCTGAACAAGTTTAAATAGCATTGATGAAAACTGTGGACTCTAGAGTGTTGACAAGGACTTTTAGTAGATTTTTCAATTAAATTTTTATAAGGCCCCTTTTCCCGTGTTTCGCGACGGATCTGACCCAATTTTGAAAGGAACGATCCTTATGATGGTACAATCATTCTTAGAAAGTTTGAAGAGAATCCGATGAAAGCTGTGGACTCTAGAGTGTTAACAAGGAAAAGTTAACAGACAGACGACGGATGAACATGAAAAAGCCAGCACTATATATATATAGCTCTTCTAGCCTTTTGCCAGTACAGCAAAAAAAAACTATTTCAATTTCGTATTTTTCTATGTAAAAATAGCGTTATTTCCATTCTTTTGTATGTTAACCCTTGTCATGCTGAACCCGGAATACTTCGGTTTTGGCAGGAGGTGTAGACTAAGATCAGACTGCACTTATGTGCAGGCTGATCTTAGTCTACACCTCCTGCTTGTACTTTTCCTGCCAGAGTTGTTCATGAAATTGATTTCTAAAAAAATATTGATTTTCGATCAATCAGTTCTATCAGTGCTTTCAGCCCTTTGATTTGACAGCAATTAAGTAAGGTAATTTATACAGCATGACAAGGGTTAACATTTGCAGAAACCCTTAAACTGCTTAATCCTAAGAGCACTCGGGCAGTATACCAGTTTTTGGATCTCTACAAATATCAACAACCTAAATGATGTGAATTAACCATATATTACCTAATCATAAGATCCAATTCTATTCCGGCTACTTCGGTGAATTGAGTCGCTTGTTTGAAAGCTATCACAGTATTTTCTGGGGACATCTGTCAAACATAAAGTGAATGTAAAGGATTAGTGTAACACTTATATAAATACCAAACTTCGCTCATAGCAATACAAAATAGGCTTTTAACCCTTGTCTAACTGATCCCAGAATATAGATGTGTAGTCTGATCTTGGCCTACACTACCTGTTTGTTCTTCTTGTATTCAGAAAAATCTCTTAATTGATTGTTTAATGGGGTTTAGCGCTACTTTTAACAGTATTTCAATCATATCGCGGTAGCTGGAGCACCTAACATTGGATTCTTGGTATTTCTCACACCAGTACTACCACTACATTCTTTCCTAGCCTCCAGCTGCTATCCCACTTAGGTTTACGAAATCTTTGAACATACCATCGATCTAATTATGTCAGTCTTAAAATATAGTGAAAAAAGGATAACTATTCAGCAGGACAAGGTTTAACCCATTCCCACACAGCAAAATTTTAGACTGGTCCAAATTAATAGAAGCTGCAGACGACAATTTCAAGTTGATGGAATTTTGAATTTTTTCGTCTTTTTGGATAGAAAACATTGTGGATAATGAAGAAATTGCTTGATACAAGCAATTTCTTCATTTTCCACAATGTTTTCCAAAGCTTTTTTCTTGAGGGGCGTAAAAAGGAGGGATTAAGTTGGAATGGGTTAAGAATATACTGCGGCAATCCTCTGTCATAACTTATACTTATGTACAACAATATTTCAGTTTTCAGACAGATTACATTCTTATGACAAAAAAATGTGTTTATTTTGTTAGGCTCAAAATGACCAAAATACCATCACCCAGAGAATATGTTATAATGAGAATTTACTGCGCTTTTTATTATCCCTTAACAGGTTGTGAAATTACATGCAAACTACAAGCAATTTCTTCTTTTCTCAGAACGCTTTGATTAATGAGATATCTCTGTTTAAACCAGTCATTGACTGGAAAAAGAGTAAAAATATATTTGTATTGAATTTGTATAGATTGAGAAGAACACCTAGCCCAAGGACCTGCAGCCTAGGTGCTACTGCCAGTTCTGAATTAAAATCTTGCCTTACGACTTGTGTTAGTGTCCATCTATGATTCAGGGAAAGTTTTTTTTTTTTAACATATTCCCACACTATCATGTTTTTTGATGCCCCTCTAGAACAAATCTTTGGAAAACATAGTGATAAATGAAGAAATTGCTTGTAACAAGAGATTTCTTGATTTTACACATTTTTTCTCTATCCCAGAAAAGTAAAGATTTTTCAAATTCCATCAACTAAAAATTGTCATCTTTAATTCTTTAAATATGGACTATTCTAAAATTTTGCAGTCTGGTAATTGGTTTAAAGCACCCAAACCAACTCTGATCAAACAACAAAGATAAAACTACATTTGCTCACCGAAGAATCCCCTCTGTGGCCAAATAACCTTGGTTTCTGTGGGAGGTTTCCTTCATGAATTACACATGGGCATTCCATAAATAGAGGTGATATGTAGAGGCCAATCATTAAACATACAAACAACAGTAAAAACACAACTCTCAAACCTGAAAGAAAATAACAAGAAAATACAATGTATATAACAAGAGAACCGCTCACGTGTGCAAATGCTCAGCTGCAGGTGCTGGATAATGCAAAAATTCTTTGTCAAAAAAGGGGCATTACTCTCACAAAAAAACACTATTACAGTTATACCCCTTGATAGTCTTGATAGCTCTTGTGATGGTCAATACACATGCCAAATTTCATGAGGATATTGTCAATAACAACAGAGATATGACCAACGCCGACGTGAACGACACCAAGGTGTCGAAAACAGCGGAGCTAACAAAACCGCCTCATGCAAATGCAAAAGCTCTGCTCTTGAATTGCTTGATAATGGGTAGAATTTCCTAGTGATAAAGTGAAAGTTCAGGGATACCATAGATATTTAAAAGACGAGGAGAATATTTTTGTTTTCATGGAGGTATGAACCAACAAGAGGGCTGTTGGCCCTGGGGCGCTCACCTGAGATAAGGGCTCTTTTTCTTTCAACAGTCTAATTTCATGTTAAGGTTAGGATTATGAAACAAGTGGGCCACAATTACATATCAAGACTATGAACCTGGGGATCCAAAAGTCTAAATTACAAATTCCAAGGCTTTAGTGCTGATTTGAAAGAAGGAAAAAACTTTATTTCAGAAATAAGAAAGAAGTCTGTGAACAGCTGCTTCATGCCTATACCCCCCCCCCCCCCGGGCTCCGCCCTTGGAGACCGAGGATCATGATTTTAGCTATTTTGTAAGAGATCAATATACTTATGCTTCATGCCAAATATCAAGGCTCTACACCATCTGGGTCAGGAGGAGAAGTTTCTTAAAGATTATTTTGAAATTTCACTTTTGTTGCCATTGCAACCAGAGTTTTAAACAGATTTCAATTTCTTTTAGCTAATTTTAAGGGGACCACCTAAGGAACATTTCTGCAAAATTTGGTTCAAATTGGCCCAGTGGTTTTGGAGGAGATGTCATTTAAAAAAATCGTTCTTTATTTCTATATAACCCCCACCCCCTGGGGCTCCGCCCCTTGGGACCTGAGAATCATGATTTGAGCTATTTTGAAAGAGGTCAATAAACTGATGCTTCATGCAAAATATCAAGGCTCTACGCCTTTTGGGTCAAAGAAGTTGCAGATGACAATTTTAGTTGATAAAATGTAAACTATCTTTGTCTTTTGGGGTAGAAAACATGGTATATAATGAAAACATTGCTTGTAACAAGCAATTTCTATATCTTAGACAATGTTTTAAAATGCCTTTTTCTTCAAGGGCATCCAAAAGCTTGATTGTGTGGGAATGGGTTAAAACAGTGAACAAACAGACTACTCTGACTTTTTAACTGTTGTCATTTTAACCCAATCCCACAAAACAAAATTTTAGACTGGTCCAAATTGAAACAAGAGGACCATCATGGTCCTAAATCGCTCCCCTGAGTATGATGGTTCATGGATTTATGAAATATACAAAATAGCAAAGCCCTCTGTCTAATTATATTGGAGAAGATGTTTAAGGATTTTCTGTTTTAATCCTAGGTATATTGATGATCCTACCATATAACCCTAATTTCCTGAATAAGGCAAAGCTTTGAATTATACATCAATACATACCAAATATAAAAGCTCTAACCTAATGGTTTAGGAGAAGAAGGTTTTCAAAGGTATCATTCTTTATTCCTATGAAAAATTAGGTATCTCACAGAAAAGGGCTAATTTTCAGAATACAGTAATTCTTTGAAGCATTTTGGTTGAAGGTCAATAGCTGATGATATGTACAAAATATCAGAGCTCTAGGCCTAATGGTTTGGGAGCAGAAGATTTTCAAAGATTTCCTTCTTTATTCCGTTGTAAAATCATGGATCGCACAGAAAAGGACTAATTTTCAGAATACAGAAATTCTTTGAAGAATTTTGGTACAGGGTCAATAGGTAATGATACATACCTAATATCAAAGCTCTAGGCCTAATGGTTTGGGAGAATTAGATTTTCAAAGATATCCTCCTCTATTCCTTTGTAAAATCAGGGATCACACAGAAAAGGGCTAATTTTCAGAATTTGGTAAATCTTTGAAGTATTTTGGTTGAAGGTCAATAGCTGATGATACATACCAAATATCAAAGCTCTAGGCCTTTTGGTTTGGGAAAAGAAGATTTCCTTCTTTATTCCTTTGTAAAATCAGGAATCGCACAGAAAAGGGCTAATTTTCAGAATTCGGTAATTCTTTGAAGTATTTTGGTAAGGGGTCAATATTAGATGATACATACCAAATGTCAAAGTTCTAGGCCTTATGGTTTAGTAGGAGAATATTTTTTAAGATTTCCTTTGTAAAATCTGGGATCGCACAGAAAAGGATTAATTTTAAGAGTACAATAAATCTTTGAAGTATTTTAGTGGAGGGTCAATAGGTGATAATATGTACCAAATAACAAAGCCTTAGGCCTTATGGTTTAGGAGGAGAAGATTTTTTAATAATTTTTTATGGACGGACAGACGGACGCCAGACAATTACCGATCACAATAGCTCACCTTGAGCACGTTGTGCTCAGGTGAGCTAAAAAGATGCAGACAACAATTTCAAGTTGATAGAATTTTAAATTTTCTTGTCTTTTTGGATAGAAAACATTGTTAATAATGAAGAAACTACTTGACACAAGCAATTTCTTCATTTTCCACAATGTTTTCCAAAGCCTTTTTCTTGAGGGGCGTAAAAAGGAGGGACTGTGTGGGAATAGATTAAACTTACTAAATCGTGAGATTCCATTCCACTCTAGAGATATGGTCCATGTCAATGCAGTCATTAAACAGACTGCTCCAATCTGAAGAAACGGTCCAAACATCTGTAAATATACAACAAGACAACCATTGGCCCTAAAGTGCTCACATGAGTCGATGACAGAAGAAGTAAAAATACCCCAAAAATATCCAAGTCACCTAGTTTTAGCAAAAAAAGACCAGTTATCAAAACTCGTCTGTGTAATCAAGAACAAACATTCTTACAATGTTCCATGGTGCTCTGCAAGAAAAGTATCATGTAAATTGCACCAAAGATTTCTTGACCTAGATTTTGACTACATGTGACCAAATACCAATCTTCATAGAGATTTTGATGGAGATTCTAAACAAATATCAAGTTGGTTGAGCCAAAAATGGGACCTGTAGAGTGCATACAAGGTTTTTCTAGGAGTTGATCTATTGACTTAATTTTTTACTTGGCGCAAATGTGTAATGGTTGGAAATGTCACGTAAGCACTCAAATGCAATTTATTTGAGGCAAAAATGAGTCCTCTAGAGCACGCACAATGTTATTTCTAATATTTGACCTAGTGAGCTATTTTTGAACCAAATTGACCCAAATTTAAACTTAGCGGAGGTATTATGGGGACAGATTTCCAGACCAATCATGAACTTATTTGAGGCCAAAAATGTGCCATCTAGATTGCTGACTAAGCTTTTATAAGATTTGACCTAGTGATCTAGTTTTGTACCCAAAGTGACCCAATATTCCACTTGACCCAGATATTATGTAGACAATCAATATGGCTAAATATCAAGACAATTGAGGCAAACATAGTGACCAGTGCTCTTTTTTTAAGAATGTTGTGCTCATGTGAGCTAAAGACAAATTATATTAATTATATTGTATTAGAAATGATAAGGAACAAAATACTAAAAATCAGAATAGATACGATTCAATTATCTGGATCCAACCTATCCAAACATATTGTTTTAATTGGGCTATTGACATGTGTGAATAAACAAAGTTGTCGTCCGGTCAAAGTTAATAGCAGACATTCACACCTTATACCTGGGACGCTTGTCTGGGTGACGGCCTGAAATGCGTATCGATACCTATTTTACTGTTCATTTAAATTATCCTCTTTTTTTTTCTCAGAAAATTAAAACCAGCACTTCCTCGGGCCACACTAGAAAAATCCACCCAATTTGTCACCAACAAGTCAAAACCCTAATCTCGAAAGTTTATCCGTTAAAAAACTGCTCTTTTTGGGGAAATGAAAGTATGTTACCTGACAGCGGAAAATTAAACCAAGACTTTCTGACCAAAAAAGCCATACAAATGAATATTTTAAGTTATATGAGGTAAACCATTTTTGGTGCAGTTTATTTTACTTTGGGGAGGAAATGTGATCAAAGGCGCCGCCTCAAGATGTTTGGCTTTTTTGAGAGAGTTTCCGGAGTTGACAAGTGCAAGACGCGTCCCCAATTAGAATTTTTACCCTTGTCATTATCTATGATTTAATCAGCTGTCTGAATTCTCTTACATTACTATTATGATTTACAAAAAGATAAAATGGATTTGTTTTTTCACACAGCAGATAGGTTTTACTTTTCAAATCGAATGCGATAACAAACAATGATTTTTACTCATTGTCAGATTTAGTAGTTTTGTATCAACCGAGAAATGTAAAACTGTCCTTATTGCCGAATACCATCATTACCGTTACAGGTTTTTTCTCTTACCTGGGCTATAATACAAAAGCACATAAGGTCTGATATTCATACAAAATTGCTTATCCGGAAATACGCTTAATCCAGACAATACCACAATATCCAGTTTCATGAAGATTAATCCAAAACTGTGGTCTTTATAGAGTTATCAAAGAAATTATCATTGAGGTCCCTTTTCCTATGTTTTCAAGTCGAACTTTCCCATTATCAATAGGGTTAATACTTATGAACTAACAATAATTCTGGCCAAGTTTCATGAAGATTGAGCAAAAATTAAGGTCTCTAGAGTGTAAACAAAGAAATTGTCATTAAGGCCCCTTTTCCTGTGTTATCCAATAGAACCCTCCTATAATCAATAGGCTTCATCCTTTTGACCTAACAAATTTTCTGGCCAAGTTTCATGAAGATTGAGCAAAAATCGTGGTATCTAGATCGTAAACAAAGAAATTGTCATTGAGGTCCCTTTTCCTATGTTTCCAATAGAACCTTCCCATTATCAATAGGTTTTATCCTTTTGAACTTACAATTATTCTGGCCAAGTTTCATGAGGATCAAGCAAAACTCGTGGTCTCTAGAGTGTAAACAAAGAAATTGTCATTAAGGCCCCTTTTCCTGTGTTTTTTTTTTTCAATTGAACCTTCCCATAATCAATAGGGTTCATGCTTATGGCTTAACAATTATTCTGGCAAATAGAATAGGTTTTGCCTGAAAAGAATTTTCTGACTACCCAGAAATGTTGATCCCTACAGGATGGAGGGTATGGAGTTGATAGATCCAGTAAGATTCTCTTTTGCGTCTGTTGACAGTGCTTATTGCGGATTCTGGGTCCGAATGGAGGATTTCGATAATTTGATATGTAACATCCTTAAAGTTGTGAGAATCGTGATTAAAGTGATTGGTTACTGGTATTTCCTTATTTAGGCGTATGTCCCTAAGGTGTTCCTTGATTCTTATTTGAAATTCATGTTTGGTTTCACCTACATATTGTTTACGACATATTTTACAAGTGAGAAGGTAGACAACATTTTTGGTTGTGCAGTGCCCTCTCAGTCTGCAAAAATATTGAAGCCCCGTGTAGGAGCTATTGAATTTTTTGCTCTTCTGCATTTTGTTACAGAATGTGCAGTTAGGTGTTGTGCAGTCTTCCACAAAGTTTCTAGCGGGGTAGCCGGAAATGGCTGGGTTGTGGTAACTGAATCTTGCACGGGTGATCGTATCTTGAACTTTAAGTCCGATTCTATTAGCGAATATAGGAGAGTTAGGAAAAATCTCGGGGAGTGTGGTACCAATTATAGGCCAAAGTTTGATGATTGCATTTTTTATAAAGGCATTTTCTCTGTAAAATGTTAATACTACTGTTTTCTTGCTCTAGTTTAGAGCAAGCTTTCAGGAGGTCATTCTTCTTCCCAAAGTAGGACTATTCTAGGTTGTTAGTCCTGTTCGTGTAGTATTCTAGTAGGAGATCTACTAGGTGTAGCGCCGTGTTGTTCAAGACATTGTTCCAATTGGTTTGGAAATCCAGTTTCATGAAAATTAATCCAAAACTGTGGTCTTTATAGAGTTATCAAAGAAATTATCATTGAGGTCCCTTTTCCTATGTTTTCAAGTCGAACTTTCCCATTATCAATAGGGTTAATACTTATGAACTAACAATAATTCTGGCCAAGTTTCATGAAGATTGAGCAAAAATTAAGGTCTCTAGAGTGTAAACAAAGAAATTGTCATTAAGGCCCCTTTTCCTGTGTTATCCAATAGAACCCTCCTATAATCAATAGGCTTCATCCTTTTGACCTAACAAATTTTCTGGCCAAGTTTCATGAAGATTGAGCAAAAATCGTGGTATCTAGATCGTAAACAAAGAAATTGTCATTGAGGTCCCTTTTCCTATGTTTCCAATAGAACCTTCCCATTATCAATAGATTTTATCCTTTTGAACTTACAATTATTCTGGCCAAGTTTCATGAGGATCAAGCAAAACTCGTGGTCTCTAGAGTGTAAACAAAGAAATTGTCATTAAGGCCCCTTTTCCTGTGTTTTTTTTTTTTTCAATTGAACCTTCCCATAATCAATAGGGTTCATGCTTATGGCTTAACAATTATTCTGGCCAATAGAATAGGTTTTGCCTGAAAAGAATTTTCTGACTACCCAGAAATGTTGATCCCTACAGGATGGAGGGTATGGAGTTGATAGATCCAGTAAGATTCTCTTTTGCGTCTGTTGACAGTGCTTATTGCGGATTCTGGGTCCGAATGGAGGATTTCGATAATTTGATATGTAACATCCTTAAAGTTGTGAGAATCGTGATTAAAGTGATTGGTTACTGGTATTTCCTTATTTAGGCGTATGTCCCTAAGGTGTTCCTTGATTCTTATTTGAAATTCATGTTTGGTTTCACCTACATATTGTTTACGACATATTTTACAAGTGAGAAGGTAGACAACATTTTTGGTTGTGCAGTGCCCTCTCAGTCTGCAAAAATATTGAAGCCCGGTGTAGGAGCTATTGAATTTTTTGCTCTTCTGCATTTTGTTACAGAATGTGCAGTTAGGTGTTGTGCAGTCTTCCACAAAGTTTCTAGCGGGGTAGCCGGAAATGGCTGGGTTGTGGTAACTGAATCTTGCACGGGTGATCGTATCTTGAACTTTAAGTCCGATTCTATTAGCGAATATAGGAGAGTTAGGAAAAATCTCGGGGAGTGTGGTACCAATTATAGGCCAAAGTTTGATGATTGCATTTTTTATAAAGGCATTTTCTCTGTAAAATGTTAATACTACTGTTTTCTTGCTCTAGTTTAGAGCAAGCTTTCAGGAGGTCATTCTTCTTCCCAAAGTAGGACTATTCTAGGTTGTTAGTCCTGTTCGTGTAGTATTCTAGTAGGAGATCTACTAGGTGTAGCGCCGTGTTGTTCAAGACATTGTTCCAATTGGTTTGGAAATCCAGTTTCATGAAAATTAATCCAAAACTGTGGTCTTTATAGAGTTATCAAAGAAATTATCATTGAGGTCCCTTTTCCTATGTTTTCAAGTCGAACTTTCCCATTATCAATAGGGTTAATACTTATGAACTAACAATAATTCTGGCCAAGTTTCATGAAGATTGAGCAAAAATTAAGGTCTCTAGAGTGTAAACAAAGAAATTGTCATTAAGGCCCCTTTTCCTGTGTTATCCAATAGAACCCTCCTATAATCAATAGGCTTCATCCTTTTGACCTAACAAATTTTCTGGCCAAGTTTCATGAAGATTGAGCAAAAATCGTGGTATCTAGATCGTAAACAAAGAAATTGTCATTGAGGTCCCTTTTCCTATGTTTCCAATAGAACCTTCCCATTATCAATAGATTTTATCCTTTTGAACTTACAATTATTCTGGCCAAGTTTCATGAGGATCAAGCAAAACTCGTGGTCTCTAGAGTGTAAACAAAGAAATTGTCATTAAGGCCCCTTTTCCTGTGTTTTTTTTTTTTCAATTGAACCTTCCCATAATCAATAGGTTTCATGCTTATGGCTTAACAATTATTCTGGCCAATAGAATAGGTTTTGCCTGAAAAGAATTTTCTGACTACCCAGAAATGTTGATCCCTACAGGATGGAGGGTATGGAGTTGATAGATCCAGTAAGATTCTCTTTTGCGTCTGTTGACAGTGCTTATTGCGGATTCTGGGTCCGAATGGAGGATTTCGATAATTTGATATGTAACATCCTTAAAGTTGTGAGAATCGTGATTAAAGTGATTGGTTACTGGTATTTCCTTATTTAGGCGTATGTCCCTAAGGTGTTCCTTGATTCTTATTTGAAATTCATGTTTGGTTTCACCTACATATTGTTTACGACATATTTTACAAGTGAGAAGGTAGACAACATTTTTGGTTGTGCAGTGCCCTCTCAGTCTGCAAAAATATTGAAGCCCCGTGTAGGAGCTATTGAATTTTTTGCTCTTCTGCATTTTGTTACAGAATGTGCAGTTAGGTGTTGTGCAGTCTTCCACAAAGTTTCTAGCGGGGTAGCCGGAAATGGCTGGGTTGTGGTAACTGAATCTTGCACGGGTGATCGTATCTTGAACTTTAAGTCCGATTCTATTAGCGAATATAGGAGAGTTAGGAAAAATCTCGGGGAGTGTGGTACCAATTATAGGCCAAAGTTTGATGATTGCATTTTTTATAAAGGCATTTTCTCTGTAAAATGTTAATACTACTGTTTTCTTGCTCTAGTTTAGAGCAAGCTTTCAGGAGGTCATTCTTCTTCCCAAAGTAGGACTATTCTAGGTTGTTAGTCCTGTTCGTGTAGTATTCTAGTAGGAGATCTACTAGGTGTAGCGCCGTGTTGTTCAAGACATTGTTCCAATTGGTTTGGAAATCTTTGTCTTGGATTCTGGTGCGGAACTTGATTTGGATACCTCTCGGTATAATTTTGCTCTCTTTGCAGACAGAAGCAAGTCTCTGAAAGACTTGCTCCAGGGGAAGTCTTTGACAGCCCACAGTGCCACCGAAGACATGTCATCGGGAAGCATGTCCGGGAAGAAGTGCTCCACACCAGACACGGCACCCACCAGCAAGGCTCCAAGCTTGACTCCTTCTGGAGACTTGCCTCCTTGAGATAGAGTGCCTTCCCTACAGTCGAGTCAAACAACGAGCTTGTCATTGGCAACCCGTCAGCCAATTCCTCATAATTATTCTGGCCAAGTTTCATGAAGTTTTGAGCCAAAATTGTGGCCTCTTTAGTGTAAAGAAAGAAATTGTCATTTAGGCCCCTCTTCCTGTGTTTTCCAATAGATTTTTCCCATTATCAATAGGATTCATCCTTATGGCTTTACAATTATTCTCTCCCAGTTTTAAGAAGATTGAGCAAAAATTGAGGTCTCTAGAGTGTAAACACTTCAATTATTGATGCTGCACAAGTCAGAAAACAGGAAGTAGGTAACATGCAGATCTAAATTTGGTAAGCACCATTTGGAGGACCCCTAATTGAATAAACATACCAGGTTTAAAGCTAGTACTTTCAATAGTTGCTGATAAATATGATGAAAATATATGATTATACCGAGCAATGTCCAAATTAAACCAAATCTTAAGACAGGAAGTAGTCAACTTGCTGACCTTAATTGGGTAATTGCCTTGAAGGCCCATTAGCTGAACCTCCACACGAAATATAAAGTCAATGTTAAGAATAGTTGCTGAGAAAAATGCAACAAATATGGACCACTATACTAGGCATCCGAAAATTATCTAAGTCCTAAAATAGGAAGTGGATATCTTACCCACTTAAATTTTGTAAGCGCAATGGAAGACCCCAAGATAAACCTCCAAATTAAGGTTTAAGTCATTGATATGGATAAGTGCTGAGAAAAATGCGGCAAAAATATACCACTATACCAGGCAAAGTTAAAAAATTAACTAACTCTTGAAAGAAAAAGTAGTTAAATTGTGGACTTAAATTCTGGTGGCACCATGTAGAACCCCTTCATGAACCTCCACATCATGTTTCAATTTGATGCTATGAAAAGTTGCTGTGGCAAATGCAACAAAAATTACCATTATAGGAGGCAATGTACAAAATATACCAACTTGTTAGAAAGGAAGTAGTTACCTTGTGGACCTATATACGGTAACCTCCATGTGGGACAAATAGATGAACCTCCACACCAAGTTTCAAGTCGATGCTATCAATAGTTTCTGAGAAAAATGCTACAAAAATATACCACTATACCAGGAAATGTCGGAAAATAAACCAAGTTGTAACGGAGGAACTATATGACTTGCTGCTCTATATTAAGTAAACCAATGTAGGAAACATAGATAAATCTCAATAGAAAGTTTCATGTAGGTGCTATCAATACTTGCTTAGAACAAGATGTGTTTGTGAAACACCATGCCCCAAAAACAGAAATTCTTTAGAAACGGGTCATTTTTTTTTTTTTTCTTTGTTTAAGGGAAAAGGGTTAAATTTTGACCTTGACCTTGATGAAATGGCCTTCCCCAGTTGCGCCTTGTTGAGACCTATCTACATACCAAATATTAGCATTGTAACTGATCTATCGATGCGGGGGCATAAAAATATACCACTATACCAGGCAATGTCCGAAAATGAGCTAAGTTATAGAATAAGAAGTATGTAGCTTTTCTACCTTAATTCAGAAAGCGCCATTTACGCCAAACAGACGAACCTCCTCACCAAGTTCCAAGTCAAGGCTATGAAAATGCAAACAAATATACCAGTCAATGTCAAAAAATACACCAAGTTGAAAAAAAGGAAGTAGATTTTTTACGGACCTAAATTCGTTAAGCACCATGTAGGATCCCTAGATGAACCTACACATTAAGTTAATGCTGTGAATGTTTGCTATGATAAATGATACAAAAATATTGGTTACAGATGGGCAGACTGAAAGACAGACAAGGGTGAACCATTATATCCCTCTCTTCTTCTAAGTGGGATATAACTAGTTACAAAGATAAACAGCTAAAACCAAAATGGACTTACTTGAAAAGATTATTAGGTAAAGACAAGATGTGAACACTTACAAAGATTAATAGCTATAGACAAACATGTACTTACTTGCAAGATAATTAGCTAAAGACAAAACTTACTTGCAAAGATAAATAAACAACATCAAATTCTTCCACCCAGAGGTCTTCTATAACTACAGTCAAAGTTATACACACAGCTAGAGCTAGTAAAATGGCTGCATAGTGAGAAGGATGTATATATAACTGATGTCCACTGACAATATGGCACAAACTTAAAATCTGAAATAGATATTTTCACAATGACCTAGTTTTTGACCTTGAGTGACCCAAATTCAAAGTTGTCAAAAATGCACTGGAGACAATCATACCAACATGGTTTTCAGACAACTGAACAAAACATACCTCACATGAACGTAATTTTATAAAAGATATGACCTAGTAACCTAGTTTTTGACGGTAATTGTGTACTCATCTTATACTTTGTAGCCATTAACCCTTGTCATGCTGTATAAATTACCTTAATGAATTGCTGTAAAATCAAAGGACTGAGAGCACTGGTAGAACTTGTTGAAAAATCAATGTTTCTTAAAAAAATCAATTTCATAAACAACTCTGGCAGGAAAAGTACAAGCAGGAGGTGTAGATCAAGATCAGACTGCACTTATGTGCAGGCTGATCTTGGTCTATACCTCCTGCCAAACCGGAATATTCCTGGTTCAGCATGACAAGGGTTAATCTCTACTAATTTAGCAGAAAGGAGAAAAAGAATCAATTTCTGTGTCTCTGTTACTAAAATCAGTTATGGATGGAATGGGGAAATAAACGCAACTTTTAACAGTATTTCAGTCATATTGCAGGGGCTGGAGCACCTAACAATAGATTCCTGGTATTTCTCACACAAGTACTACCATTACATATTCTCCTAGCCTCCAGCAGCTATCCCACTTAGGTTTATGATTATCAACCCTTTGGTCAGAGACAAATATCGGAAAGGATATGTTCCACCGCGGGGGTACTAAAGTCCAACTTCACGTCAGAACTTGGTGTCTGAGCCCATCCATCAATTCCTGACAGCAGACAAAGAAGAGATAAAGAACCAGCAGAAAATGATACTTACTGGTATACAGTTTAACCTTTTCTTGTTTTTTAAAATTTTTGACTGGTCCAAATTGAAAGAGGTTGCAAGAGGACAATTAAAATTGAATGCAATTTGAAATGAAATCATCCAATGTGATAGAAAATATTGCGAGAAAAGAAGAAATTGCTTGTCACAAGCAATTTCCTTTTTTTCCCCAATGTTTTCTCAATGATAAAATCACAGAGACATAAAAACAGGGATTGAATCGGAAAGGGATAATAATGACAAATCACCAGCTTTGCCCAATGACTGCGACAGGAAGTTAGAAGTAGAAAATAATCAATTCCCACATAACAAAATTTTACACAGGTCCAGTTTGAAAGAAGTTGCAGATTACCCATTAAAATTTATGAAAATTTAGACTTCTTTAATTCTTAAGGTAGAAAACTTTGTGAAAGTGAAGAAATTGCTTGTTGCTAGCAATTTCTTCATTTTACATACTGTTTTACATGAAGGGCGACAAAAAGTGTCTTCGTGTGGGAATGGGTTAAACAGCATTATTATGCAAAACCTATGGTAAATGCCATGCAACAAACAGTAAAATGTTAGGTTGGTGACCAAAACCTTGCATTTGAAGCTTGAATAAGCTGCATTTATGACCTTTAAGTTGCCAAACCAAAAGAAATATTCAACATATATGTCAATTTCAGGTCTTAACCCTTTTCATGCTGTATGAAATCACTTATGGAAATGCATGAATATCAAGGGCTGAGAGCAATGATAGTATTTGTTGTTAAATAATCACCATTTCTTTTGAAAATCAATTTCATAACTTCTCTGGAAGGAAAAGTACAAGCCGGAGGTGCTGACCAAGATCTGACTGCACTTATGTGCAGGCTGATCTATGTCTATACCTCCTGCCCAAACCGGAATATTCCAGGTTTAGCATGACAAGGGTTAATGAATGATTTAATTGGTCTATCCTTTTTTGTCAATACATTACCCATGCACACTATCCCACAATTTTTTGCTTTGTGAGAAAAAAAGCTTCAAACAACATTGTGGAAAATGAAGAAATTTCTTATAATAGGCTATTTCTTCATTTCCTATGTTTTCCACCATAATAATTAAAAACAATGATCTTTAAGATTTCACCAACTACAATTTGTCTGCAACTCCTTTTGTTGTATAAGACAATAGATTAACCCCTTTCTGTTTAATCCCTAGATTTTACATTCGTGTACTTGAAAAAAAAATGTGATAAGACAAGCAATTTCTTTTCTTTCAACAATATTTTCTACGCTTCTAATGCTTACTTTTTAAATAAATTGACTTTAACCCTTTCCTGTTTAACAAAATTTTAGACCTGTTCAAATTCAAATGTTTTGCAGATGAAAACTTCAAATAAATTTAATTTGAAAAATTACCATTCTGTTGGGTAAAAACTATTGTGGAAAAACAAAGAATAGCTTGTTACAAGCAGGTTCTTATTTTTCTACAATGTTTTCTCTATTATAAAATCATAGCGACGTAAATACCAGGGGTTGAGCAGGAAGGGTTAACCCTTTCCTGTACAAATACGGGATTTTATGTCCCTGTGATTTTATACATGAGAAAACATTGTGGAAAAAGAAGAAATTGCTTGTGACAAGCAATTTCTTCTTTTTCCACAATATTTTCTACCCTACTGAATAATTATTTTTTAAAAAAATCGACTTATAATTGTTGTCTGCAAAACCTTTGAATTTGGACAAGTCTAAAATTTTGAAAAACAGGAAAGGGTTAACCTACTGTCTGCAATACCTTTGAATTTGGAAAGTTGTAAAATTCTGCAATCAGTGAAGGATGAAAAGGTTTTCTAAAGATCTTATCCTCTATCACCAATCCACATATTCGATATACAATTTTTTAATGTTGTTTTTCACTTCAAAGAGCGGCAATTGACAGATCACAGCCGTTTATCAAACAATCTTTCAACCAGTGGCATTAGCCAATATTTCTGTTACTTTTGTGACTTGACCAATAACCACACAATGACGCTTTCTGACACACTTAGGATATATTATCATGGAACACTTAGTACTTAGTATAGCCACTTATGATGTTTTTGCACTAAGCCACAGAATGATATGCTTACCATAAGAAGAGCTATGTAAGAAAACACCACACAAACAACAGCTAGGAGAATGGTATACCAGGATATCCATTTCTTTATCTGACTGAATAAATATCTGAAAAAAAAAACCAAAAAACAATAAAAACACTGCATACAATAGCCTGATCCTCATTGGCTGGATGCAAGGGGTCGACACTAACAGTGTCCTGTGATCCCGGGGATCCCTTAAAATTGGAAGGGACCCCAGCTAACTCAGGCTAGGGATTCCTTCAGGATCCTTCAATATTTCTCCAGTACAACAGATCTTAATGTATCAACTAATGCTCCTGGTTTTTTGATCATTTTTTGTTGTTGAAAACATTGTGGATAATGAAGAAATTGCTTGTAACAAGCAATTTCTTCATTTTCCACAATGTTTTCCAAGTTTTTTTTCAAGTTAGGCTCAGAAGGACAGGATTGCCCGTGAATGAGTTAATATATATCAAGGAGGGATCCCTGATTATCTGGAGGGAACCCTGAAGTAATAACTAGGGATTCCAGTGGGATCCCATTGAGACAAAGTTAGTGTGGACCCCTGGGTGCTGGATAAAAAAAATAAAAAGCTTGGTAAAGAAGGGGTGTTTTTACAAAAATGCAATAAAAATTATCTGCCACCATCATATAGATTGTTCTTTTCAGAGTGAACATACATTCGGAGTGGCAAAATTCAGAGGGGTAAATCTCAGTTGCAATAACTTATTTCCGAATTAATGCATATTGTGTAGGTTTAACCCAATACCACATAATCCCACAATTTTTATATATTGAAGAAACACACCTATGTAAAACACAATGAGAAAAAGAAATAGCTCGTAACTAGCATTTTTCCTTTTCTCACAATGTTTTCTACTTCATAAAAATGGCCGTTATTTTTCAATTAAAAAAGTGTCTGTTTTGTTGTCTGCAATCTCTTTCAATTTGAATTAGTTTAACCCTCTCCTGTACAAGCCATGGTGATTTTATACTAGAGAAAATATTGTGAGAATAGAAGAAATTACTTGAGATAAGCAATTTCTTCTTTTCTCCCAATATTTTGTACCATTTAGGTTGATTACTTTTCAAATTGCTTTCACTTTTAATCGTCATCTGCAACTTCTGTCAAATTGGACAAGACTAAAATTTCGAAAAAACAGTTAAGGGTTAAAATTGTGTTGTTTGGTAATGGGTTTAAAGCCTTTTCAAAGACTTTTGTGGATGTCACAGGACACCAGTACTTGGCTGAAACTTTGTATGACATGCCAAAGGGTATACCTAAAGGATTAGCAGAGACCATAGGACTCAAACTCATGACCTACAAACCCTGCCAAATAACCTGATCCTTGTAGATAATAATCATTTTCATTAAGACTTAATGCACCATTGCTAAAAAGTTATAAAGTTTTTTTCTAAATTTCTCCGGGGGGGGGGGGGGGGGGACATATCGCATTTTGACTCTTGGGATTTCAATTTTGACTCTTGGAAATTTTGGCCCAAGGGTCAATGACTCTTGGCTTTTGGGAACTAATGGAAACCCTGTTAAGTCCCTTTTCATAGTTTTATACCTTTTTATATCTTATGCATAAATTTTACTTAAGAAATTGTTTAAGATTCACAGCCATCAAAATTTGTGTGTCTGCCAAGGGTATCAAGGTTGTTGTCTCATGACCTGAAGGTCATGTGTTCATGCCTCATTGTCACTGGGCAGTGTGCAAGGGCAAGACATTAAAAAGACAGGCCCAGTCTACTAAGCTATGCAGAACATTGGGAGTGGGGGCATTGGTTTGAACCCTTTCTGTTTTCAAATTTTTAGACCTGTCCAAATTCAAAGGTTTTGTACAAAAAATTTAAAGTGGATTTAAATTGAAAAATAACCATTCAGTAGGGTACAAAATATTGTGGAAAAAGAAAAAATTGCTTGTTACAAGCAATTTGGTCTTTTTCTACAATGATTTCTTAATAATGCATAAAAACCAGGGATTGAACAGGAAAGGGTTAAGCAAATACTTCTCATGGAAGTGAAAACATCTGATTGTGGATGTTCTTTATCGACTCTACAAGCTTAAAGCTTTTTGTCATAATCGAACCAGTTGCAGTAGTATAAACTAAATTGCCTGTAAGACAGGAAGAAATATTTATTATATTCTTTTAAAAAACAATTAACTTACTCATTCAGTGTATTTCTGTCGTTGTTGATGATAAATACGGAATAGAACCAGAAAATCACAAATATAGACGTCAGGAGAAGGAAGATAAAGCAAGCAACATCTCTCTGAAATAGAGGAAAATTTTACTATACATGTACATGTATTTCTTTAATGCTTTCTAGCAGATTATCTACAATTCTCAGTGGAAAGTAAATTGATAATTTCGCTGAAATACAAGTGAAATTATCAAAATGATAAACTTGCTATTTTGAAAGACTTAGTCAAGCTTTTGTTAATTTTGAGCTTTTTCATGTTGCTATATATATGTAATTCACATGCATAATTGATAATGGTGAGACTTTGGAGGTTTTTGATATAATTTGTTTCTATTTTGGCATTAACACTTTCCTGTTTTTCAAAATTTTAGACCTGTCCAAATTCAAAGGTTTTGCAGACGACAATTAAAAATGGATTTAATTGGAAAATCAATCATTCAGTAGGGTAGAAAATATTGTGGAAAAAGGAGAAATTGCTTGTTACAAGCAATTTCTCCTTTTTCCACAATATGTACTTATGTATAAAACTGCGGGGACGTAAAAAACAGGAATCAAACAGGAAAGGGTTAAAGAAATAGCATTATATTTTGTTTTCATGTAAGCAGGGCTAGTGTTTGACTTGTAAACCAGGGCTTTGACCTTCAAATATCAGAAAACATCCTATCTTACCCTTTGAAATTTCTCCAAATGGGGTCATTTTTACCCATTTGTGAGAATTTTAAAGGATCAAATCAGGGTTTCCCTCCATTTTTCAATTATGTACACTGCAGCTCCACTATAACGCTGTTGGTGGGGTCCAAGAAATGAAACAGCGGAAGAAGTGGAGTTATTATGCTATAACGCTGTCCCCCCCCCCCCTCCCGTAACTGAAATTTTCAACCGTCGGAATCGGAACCAAACACCCGATAATTCGTGATAAAATTACTGTAACAAGTTTAATTCTATACAAGTTACTAGTCGGGAAATAAAAAACAACAACTGTAGTTACGAGATTTTAGCAGAAACCGATGAAATTCAGCGTGCGGAGAATTAATTTCTAACCTTACCTTCCCAGTCTATCAGGATTGAATAATCCGAAAAGTTCGACAGGTCTATAAATTGTGGTTCTCTTTCTCCCAATATTAAGGAGCTAGAACTTTTACCCGAGACATGTTTTATTATTATGATAGTCGTCGGCATTAAACTAATTGAATTTAGTTTTACACGGACGTAAATATTTCCATCCTTAGACAAAAGGGATAAAATCTAAGTATTCCACATAGCGACGTCTCCTTGGAGACCGACGAGTTGTTGAACACCTGGGGTTACTGAAGCGTTGAGAAAATGTCGCGTGGATCCCGATAATGGACTTGGTCTAATTTCTTTACCATTGTTAAAAATGCGGTAACAATAAACCGACACAGAACTCTATCTGAACCTAGTCATTTACGAATCGGGAATTTAAACCGACCAGTTGCACTTATACAAAACTGGATTAAACTTTGTAGCCGCTAACTTTAAATCGTAAAATTGAAGGTCATAATAATCGAAAAAAATCCGAGACGGTGGAATGTCTGGTTTCATAAAAAGATGAAAAAAATCTAAAATTTCATAAACTTTAAAATGTCGTCTGCAACTCCTTTTAGTTTGGACCAGTCTAAAATTTTGCTGTCTGGTAATGGGTTACCAAGAAAAGGTTGTTTGGAAAATAAAACCTTCAAATTTCTACTCATGATTTGCTCTTTTCGATGTTTTGATCCCTTCAAATTCAGTTTAGACCTCTAGATTTTCGTGGTCAAGCAGTCAATGACCCCTCAATTCCAAATGCTGGCATGATCTCTTGTTAGACGGTTAACCCATTACCAGACAGCAAAATTTTAGACTGGCCCAAATTGAAAGAAGTTGCAGACGGCAATTTAAAGTTTATTAAATTTTGGATTTTTTTAACTTTATGGGCAGAAAATATTGTGGAAAATGAAGAAATTACCTGAACAAGCAATTTCTTCATTTTCCACATTGTTATCCAAAGCTTTTTTCCTTGGGGGCATCTAAAGGCGTCACTGAGTGGGAATGGGTTAAATCATTCACTTCATGAACAACAAAAACTACATTTCAACTTGTGGCTCCCGTACCCATGAAAATAAAGCTTTTGTTCTTCACTCAATGAAAGATAAATTGATCTTACACTGAAACAAACGATTTTCACTGTATGCTTTATAATTAGGTATACCTATGTTACCCATTTCCAAGAGTAACCACAAACACAGAATGCCAACAAGTCAGATACGATAGAAAAAAAGAACACAAATACCCTAGCCACCATCATTTTTCAGAGAAAAAACCTTGTCTTGAAACCTTCCAATATCACCTTGAATTTAGTAGCAACTTAAAGATTAAGCTACCAGGAATGTTATATGGAAATGTACAGGCTGTATCTCTCACTTTTCAAAAGAGAGAGATATTCACTATTGTTAAGCCATTTTCATGTTAAAACAGGAGTGTTCCTGTTTTGACAGGAGGTATAGAAAAAGTGCTGTCTGATCCTTGTTTACATCATCTGTTAGTCCCTTTACATCCATTCCAACAATATCCCACTTATTTGACACCCTCAAAAACAAGAGTGCCATAGTCAAAATATACGCCGCTCTTTTGCATTAAGCTCCCCTTTTCTGTGACATAACCTCATGTGGAAAAATGCATCAATAGGCCCAAGGTCAGGTGACTAGGAATGTTCTGTGAAGATTTTAATCAAATTCATCCATAACTTTTGATTTATAGCAGCAGTCAACCTATTTGTGCAAATGTGCTGCAAAAAAGACCAGCACAGTTAATGATACTGAACACAGCTAGATATTCTACCTTTGTTGATCCATTCTTCGACTGTTTGTATCTGTGCCAACGACAGCCAAGGACGCCCGTCATGCAGACCTTCGGATATTCATGCCGGTAATCTTGTAGTTGTGCGTGGGACACCATCCTTTTGATTTCAACAGTTCCGGGTATCAAGAAAACAACATTATTCAGGGTTCCTCTGCTTACTGAAATAAGTACAAAGTGTATTTGTAACAACTGTTGCCCGAACTAGAAAGTTGTCCAAAACAACATGTCCAGCCTGCCTAATTTGCTTCAATTAGATCCTGCAGGAATCCCAACTCATAACATGAGGGTTTCCTCCAGATAATTAGGGATCCATCTTAAATTCATATTCACTCATTTTAGGGGTCTTTTTGGCGAAAATTGAGAAGAGGCCATAGCCTTTCATTTTAGGAAATTTTGTGTGAACTTTGGACAAATTGGAAAAAGATTAAAAATTAACAAGACAGAGGTCAATCATCTTGGCCATTAAAAAGAGATCAAAACATAAGGAATGTCAACCCTTGGAAATTATATAACTTTTCATGGCAGTCTTGGGAAAATTCCCAATACAAGATGCATTGTACACTGAGCAAAAAACGCAAAAAAGTAATGTCCTTACTAATGGAATGAATAACTTCAAGAACCGTAACACAACACTCGAGGAAAAATGATCACAAAAATGCCGTTTTGGCAGAAAATATTTGGCATGATTTCGTCGCAGCTATGTAAACAGTTATCTCCAAAAATAAAAAGTTATTTTTAAGCATTCTTCAAAGTCTAGTCTAGTTACCATATTTTGGGTAATTAATTACATTAACCCTTTCCTGTATAACCACTGTGTTTTTATACTTGGGATAACATTGTGGAAAAAGAAGAAATTGCTTTAAACAAGCAATTTCTTCTTTTTCCACAATATTTTCTACCCTACTGAATGATTACTTTTCAAATAAATTGAACTTTGAATTGTCGTCTGCATAACCTTTGAATTTGGACCAGTCTAAAATCTCAAAAACAGGAAAGGGTTAAAAATGCATGGCCCCTAAAATTTCAAAATGTCCCCTCTTTTTTCCACTGATGGGGCAATATGGCCCTATGATTTTCATTCCTGGAATGAACCATGGGGTTAAAACTGCTTACACTTTTAACAAAAATAGTCTTTTGACATGTTTACATCTTTCCTCATGCCGCAAATAACTTTTCTAAACTCCAATCGTAAACAAACTTCAATGAGTCTAATCATCATCAACTCTTTTTAAAGATTTTCTGTAGAATTAACCATTTTAGACTTTGTATAGGTATATTATTTTCGTATTTTCTACTAGATTCTATTCAACATTGTTTGAGTGCATTTGTTTGTTTAAAGATGTATACAGAAGAATCTGTTAGGAATGTGTTCTGGGAAATACGCTGCTTACCTTTTTGTTTTTGCATTCAGCAAAAATCTCTTTTCTAATTACAAATAACAATGCTTTAGTACAAAACCAATAACAGAATAGTTTGGTACAACAAATTTGGGAATTTATCCATATTAAAGTCAGTGATAAAGTTCAATTAAATCTGTTTTGAACAAAATGGTTTTGGGCCATTTTTAACGGCTTTACAGTGATTGTATTATTCAAGTAGGAAAACAAAGCCTGGTAACCCATCATTTTACACAAAAGTTTTGTAATTTTTAATCAACTGGATACCAGTCTGATCAAAATAGCATGACCTCTGGTTATTTATGGTGTTAGAACCAATTAAGTTCACAAACAATTTTTGCTTTCTCTTTGTGAATCTTACTATGTCTGGCGGAATGATTTTATGAATATCAAATCGGGGCATTATTGCAGATTTTGGAAGAAATTACTAGCCACAGTTGGGGAAAAAAGAGGCTTTTTGCGATTAGGAATTCAACAATGATTTGCCTCAATTAAAGAAGAAAAAAAGCCCTGTAACATGATCCTGCCATTTTTAGCAACACAACAAAAAGTCTTTGGAAGACATTGTAGAAAGCAATATCTTCATTTTCAACAATGATTTTCGCAATATTTCTACCAAAAAGACAAAAAATTCAAGAATTTCAATAACCTAAAAAATGTTATGTCCACCTTCTCCGAGTTTGCACCAGTCTAAAATTGTGTCATCTGCTAAATGGTTAAATGTTAAAGAAAGAACAGGTTGGAAGTTTCAGAAATATCTTTGGCAAATTGATACATTACGATCTATTTCCTTTGAGAAATATTAATGACTACTGACGGAATCCCTGAAATTGATGGATCGCTGTCCCTGCCCACTGACTCCTCTGGCAATACTCACTGACTCCCAAGTTTCACTTCGATATTAAACTGCTATTATTTTGCATGATTTTTGGTCACTAACATAGAAACAAAAAAGTATAATTGATGGTTGGCAAAGCTGATTTTTATAAATACAGCTTACATTTAAGTCGCAGATCTTTTAAAAGTATTTAAGTCATATCGTGTTCGCTGGAGCACCTAACCATGGATTCCTGGCATTTCTCGAACCCTTACTACCACTTCATCCTTTCTTAGCATCCAGCTGCTCATCCCATATAGGTTTACGATTTTCGACATATTGGTGCGAGACAAATGTCAAAAAGTTATACACTCAGACATCTTACCCAGGACCCCTTGACTAAAAGTTTTTGATACTTTCACTCTGCTATGACCGCGGCCTCTCAGCGCGTAGACTCAGGGTTAAGGTATTTTTAGGGCAAACAAATCCAATCATACCCTGTCAAACTGTCATGTTGGGTCAGTTGACAGCTACTCCCAATTTCAGGACTAAACTCCCTTTTCTCTATCTTACCCGAGCCTTTTCTTGCGACCAGTACAAAATTGGTGTTTAATGAAATGTTCCGCCTTTTCTCGTGTATGACAATATAAAAAGAAATCAAGTTTAAATGTATTTTTACTAATTTCCTGACGGAGTTTTCGTCGCCATCGCCATTTGTTGTTGTTAATGTTCAATATCAGTTTCGTACCAGCTTGTATTCGCGGTTAAACAATTTGTCCGTGATTTCAATCATTTCAAGTTCAGTCTCTGGTTTTAATGTCGCTGTGATACTATGATTAAGAAAACTTTGTAGAAAAAGAATAAATTGATTATAACAACCTTTTTTTCACAACACTTTCTATCCAGAATGGTTATTTTTCAAATTTAATCCGCCCTGTAAATTTTCGTCTGCGAATCCTTTCAGGAATTTAGACAGGTCTGAAATTTCGCAAAACATGAATGGGTTAAGTCAGTAATATTATGCAAGGCATAGACAAGACAAATAACAGGGCGGCTTTAATGGGCTGTGAAAGAAGAAATAATAAACTTCTTTAAAAAAAAAGACACATTTATTTCCTTCCGTCTATTATACTTTATCACGGTGGAAACATCTGGGTCATGCCAAGAAAAGTAAGTACCAAAAGTCCACTTTAAGAAATTGCAGCCAAAAGATCCTATCTAGCTATTTGTCCGTTAACATCTCATTAAAATTCGGCAGCGAATAGCTATATGTCTCCTCGAAATAATTGATTCAATTTTAATTACCTGCAGGGTCGTAAAAGGGCCGTTAACCGAAGTCTGGTTCTAAGTCAGGTATGTAGCACTTTCGACTAGGATAATTTCTCTACCATAACCCATCTCAATCCAGGTCTAGCGCGATAAACATTATTATAATGATTGTTACAATATTTGCCTTATTATTACTATTATTATTAGTTTATTTTGATTATCGATGTGGTCTGTAACTAAGCTCAAACAAAAAATATGATAGAGACAGACAGACAGGGATTAGAACTGAGACGAGTTTATTATCAGACTGCACTAATTATGAACCTAATTGACCTCTGCTGAATATGACATATCTTAAATATTTGTCTCATAGGGCTTTTGGGTGGTCCTTTTCTGCAGAACTGTCACAAGAAGTTTTAAATCTGGCCACCCTGCACATTCTGTGTCAATCATAAGATTTCTTGTGAAATCTTCAAACCAAGGTTGGTTGACTATTTTCACCAAAATACTCATTTGAAAGCTATTGAAATGGTCTACTATACTTCTATTAAAAAGTTCAGAGTTTCGTAACATTTTGTCGAATTAAATCAGAGAGACATAAAAATAATAGGACAAAAATGATCAAAGAACTTTTGATACGCAATACGCACGCAATCAAAAATGAATTTCATAATCTATCTATTTATGATACATATTCAAATATCCGGAAAAAAAACCCGAAACCTAAAAGAAATATTTCATTTGAACTAGTTCAATGAATGCATTAACTTATTCCTATGCTTAGAATTGATTAAAAGATCAATTTAGTGAAGAATACATAAAAGAAGTTTTCATACTGAGGACAAATATAGTACAAGATGGATATTTTTATAGGTTAAGGTGAAATGTGAGTTGCTCAAGTTGATAGGTAATGATGAAAAGCTTCATTTGTTATAAATAATAACGACAGTCCTTCTGTTTCGTCGTTTGGCAACCAAAACCTCGTATCCACAGCTTGATCATTGATCGCCCAACAACGATATATGAAAGTGTTGAAAGCAAAGAAATCACGATTGGGCCCGTGTATACAATAGACGAGATATATCTTCTATTATAATATCTATCTTAACCATCATACCAAAGAAGTTTTTTTTATTCAAATGTAGTTCTGTAGGAATACACAGGTTTAAGATAGAAAATCTAGGGCCATTAGGTTTTGCAAACAATTCTCTTGAGATTCTTCATCCCTAGGGCTAAAAACAAGTAAGTGTCGTAAGTCTGGTACCTGCTTATATAACCCACCATCTTGTCGTACAAAGGGCAGCGAACGTTCTACTTATCTATATTAAAGAAAAAGGTGATCTCGATATCCCTTCACTCGTAAGGATGATAATCCACCGACAATAGTTTTATTGACCGTTCAGTGGGGCATCGAATATCAGCTCTAATTTCCTAAATCAATTTGTCGTATATAGTTTATGTGAGTCTGCGCGTTGCCTTTCCACCCATTTCCCATGAACGCCAAATAAAGGCTCAGATAATCATGTGCATCCACACCGTCATCCTCATTAGTGAAGGGATATCGAGATCATCTTTTCCTCTAATATTTTAGATATCTTTTAGAAAAGTAGAACGTTCGACGCTATTGGTACGATAAGATGCCGCACCGTCTAACCAGAGCCCTCACCATTCGCTTTGTAGATAGCTAATGATTTAAGTTCCTTTAGAAAACCAGCAGTTTTATTCAAGTTACTCAACATTACATCATGGGCCACGAAGAAACTATCTTGTACCATGGGGTGAATTGAGGGCAAGTTTGTATAAATGAACATAGAAAATTCATTTACAGCTACTTTCTTCGGGAAATTTCTGGTTGGAAGTGACTGATATGAAAATAACCGAACTATTTTAAAAGAAAGACATTTCCCGCTTTTTTAATACGATTCAATATACAAAGGTAGTTTAATGAGAAATAGCCAGAAAACAGGGATTGGTCATACATGAACAAAGAAATTTCATTTACAATTACTTTCTTCGTGAAATTTCTGGTTGGAAGTGACTGGTATGAAAATAGCCGAAATATTTTCTTTGAACGAACACACTTTAAAGAAAAACATTTCCGATTTTTTTCTTTTCCTTTTTTTTATATTAATATTTTTTAATAGGATTCAATAACAAAAGTAAATTAATGAGAAATTGCCCGAAAACATAAATTGGTCTATCGCATAAATCAGTTTTTGAGAAAATGCATTTAGTTTTCGTCATGTTGGTCAAAGATGATATGTGCTAGCTACAAACTAGCCTGTCTTCCACTGTCAGTAAGTGCTTAGGTTTGAAAGTAATTAAGATACATCAATCATGCAAATACATTTCATTCCTTTAAATTACCCCCTTACGTCTCACAAACTGATCAGCAAAACAGAAAAAAATAACAGCTAGAGAAAAGAAACTTTTCAACTAAAATATAAGTATCAGTGAGACGGGGAGCGGGTCTAGCTACAATCCTTCATCATCATTTCTATGTTTTGACTTTTCCAGAATAAATGCTAACACTTTCTTACAAATCCTTTGTTGTCACTTCCATTTGATAAATCACTTAAGATGGTAAGACAAAGTATTGTAACTGTCATTTTATTTAAATTTATTACGCTTTGTTATGTATTACATGTTATTGTACTAATTTGTACAGTTGTTTGTCTGCAGATTAATTCTAAAGAACGCAATAAAGGTGGAACAAATGTGGAACACTTAAATCGATTTGCCATGAAAACCCAATGCGCAATCTTTGACGACACGGCTAAATTGATTGCTATTTTCTGATTATGTACATCTATTACATGTGCAAACAGAGATATTTTTGTAGAACTTATGGAAAGAAAACAACAAAAGAAACATGTTACTCTTCACTATCCAAGTTATTCGTTCCCACAAGAGAGAGAGAGAGAGAGAGAGAGAGAGAGAGAGAGAGAGAGGAGAGAGAGAGAGAGAGAGAGAGAGAGAGAGAGGAGAGAGAGAGAGAGAGTGAGAGAGAGAGAGAGAGAGAGAAGAGAGAGAGAGAGAGAGAGAGAGAGAGAGAGAGAGAGGAGAGAGAGAGAGAGAGAGAGAGAGAGAGAGAGAGAGAGAGAGAGAGGAGAGAGAGAGAAGAGAGAGAGAGAGAGAGAGAGAGAGAGTATTTGTGACATTTATTTAAGTGGTATGTTGTATTTCTATAAAGAATATATAATTCAATGGCAAGTATCTTGATTTTTCTGTTAAGACAGATAAACATACAGATAGACAGACTAAAAAGGTTAATATATTAGAGAAAACTAGAATATTTAGTTTTGCGATCAAGGAATGTTACCATAGAAACTCATCTTGGACTGGCACTTTACACTGATATACACAAAAATAATGACCATTAATTACCAATTTTCCAGGCAGCTGGAAGTTGGAGAATCACAGAGAATGACTGGGGTATGGGGATATAGTGGAACCTAGAGAAAATGTGTTTGGGTTTCAAGCTCTTATTTCAGTCATGATCAAGTACGACACATATTGTGAATTTTGCGATATTGCGAATGTATCATTCATAAATATAGTACTTCAAACTATAACCATCAGGGGTGCAATTCTTTTACTAAATAATTTTCATCCTACCTTTGAAAGATGATGGGACATATATTAAATCAGGGTTAAAGAAGACAACCATCAGCCGTCATAGTTCGCTCAGTTTGATCAGATCGTAAACTTTCGCAACTACTTTTCTCCCGTGACGATTCAGACATCTCTATATTTTCTTATAATGAAGTCCAAATGTAAAATGACTTCGTGAGGTTTAACAAAAACAACAGCAATTAAAGAAAACACGGCGAAAGTTAAATGTTTTCACCTCCGGTCAGTCTGCGCAGGGAGACCATACACGAAACTTCAAATTCGTCGTGAGTCCTGAGATCCGCCGCCGGCAAATTTATGCTGGTTTGATGAATTTTGAAGACAAAAATGGATAATCTCGCAAACAGTTTCCATCGCATTAAGAGGTACTGTGCGGAGTGAGCAGGCTTACCAGGATCGAGACTTCTCCCCATCGCCTAATTACAATTGTAGATTGGTTATTCTACCTTGATATACACTCAATTTTGAAATACCACCTATGTGGATGGTTTGTGCTGGATCCGATCTATTTTTCTAACCGTCTGTCTGTCTCTCTCACAATGTCTCAGAGCAGCTGTAGTTATATTGTTAAGCTGGCTGAAGAGGATATATGCTAGTTACGATTTTAACTTGGTCAAAGAGGATACATGCTAGTTAAAATGCAGATCAAACAGATTCAAGGACATCCATGCGGAAAAGTTATGCTTTTACATGGTTAGGAAAAAATTAGTAAATATCTCCACTAGCTTGGTAATCAAAGACTGCTACCATAGAGCCCCGTTACCATGGAAACAGCTCTAAGACCTGTCCCATTGCACTGGCATACGCTAAACTAATGAGTGTCTGACCATTAAATACCCATTTTCTAGGCACCTGGAAGTTGGGGCAATGTACATTGATAATCAACTGAGTAAAATTTGAAAAAAATGTGTTTCGTTTTCATGCTCTTATGTATATCATGAACGAGTATAACATAAATTACTTCTTATCATAACAACCCGGTTAGTATAAAGTCCAAGTAACTTTTAGTTTGGCCCGAATATTTAATGCCTATTTGCCGTTCAGCATATTTCATGTTATATTTCAAAGTTTTTGAATTCAAAATTAAACTTGTAGATACTTTTTTATCTAATGCTGGGATAAGACGTTAAAATATGAAGCATTTTTCAAATTATACCGTTCGAGCCATAATGTCACCGGGGCTTTAAAAGATAGGGGGACCAAAAAAAAAAAAAAAGCATGGATAAAAAGACAATTATTTTTCTTAGATAAAACTTACACTGCTTCAAAAATTTCCCGCTGCATCTAGGATCGAACCAGAACAAAGTTTGGTCGTCCTCTAACGATTAATATTATATGTTTATTTCTTTGCTTTTTTCTATGTCTGCCTCTCTCTCTCTCTCTCTCTCTCTCTCTCTCTCTCTCTCTCTCTCTCTCTCTCTCTCCCTCTCTCCCTCTCTCTATCTCTGATTTGGAAGTGAGTTTCCCTACGATAGTTCAAAGCTATATTAAGCCCCGTCACAAATACATACTCTCAGCCTGCTCTCTCTTACACCATATCCACTTCTTCTTTTTTGACCACGTCCATAGGGCAGTGTTAGCGCGTATGACTCCTAGTCAAGGGGTCCTGGGTTCGATCCCTGGTCGCGGCGAATATCCTTTCCGACATTAGTCTCCCACCAATGGTTGATTGATCGTAAACCTAAATGGGATGATCAGCTGGAGGCTCAGAAAGGATTTAGTATTAGTATTGGTGTGAGAAATACCAGGAATCTATGGTTAGGTGCTTCAACCGCCTCGACATGGCTGAAATACTATCAAAATTGGCGTTAAATCCCCCCCCCCCCCACAACAATAATAATAACTTTCTCTGAGGCATTTCATCTCTCATGGCCGATATTCATCATTAAATGATTGGACGATTACACCAAAGATACAATCGGAAATAGTTTTTTAATTCAAAGGATTTTAGTTTGAGATTAAAATAAGAACGCGAAATGAACGACTTTCGCTAAGTAACATGCATTAGGAACTATCTCTGCACTCTGTGCAAACAAAACCAGATGCTTTAGACATTAGAATTTAATGATCGTACAAACATACATCACTATCAAAATGACGGTCGTATTTGAGTTACCATGGGAACCAACTATGCTGTCCGAAATAACTAGGTCCCTTCTCGATTCTTTCTCAATGTTTAACATCTTCAAGTGTTCGCCTGTCTTAGTCGACATATCGAGATGGTTATTCTTACATGATATATTCATGCACTGCCTACAACTTCTTTCAATGACATCTGGTAAAGGGTTTAAAGAGGCATGGAAAACCAATTCAGTACAAGGAGGGTTGTAAAGTGACGGACCACGTCTGACAATCAAATATGGATTACCGATAAAATCGTCCATTTATGCCGGGTGTGAACTTTGCTTTTTTGTTGGTTTGACGACCTAAACGTTTTAACTACAGTACATTCAACCCGCAGATACGACTTTAAGATCTTCATCCAAAATGTTGCCTGTTCATAATTCATGTCCAAGACAACATATCTTACAAAGTAACGCACTTAAAATAACCTTCCGTGCATTATGACTACGATTTAAATTATATGTAGGCCCTACATGTTCACAAACTATTATTCTTTAGCTATCATCTCTCTGTTTTGTCTGATTTTGTCAATTCGCTTATCTACCTAACTGCGAAGACAATCAAACAATATTGATTTCAGTTAAAAGTAAGGTGATTTTGAATCACAATTAGGAAGTAGATATACATATATAGCTTGCCCGTGAACTATAACTAGGCCTCGAAACCTCCCACAAGCCAATCATAATTGTTTCCTTTTCAAAATTGAATGTATATCAAGGTAGAATGCCCTTTCTATGACTGAAATATTGAAAAGAGAAAAGTCTGCACTATGGTCAGCCTGCGTACCCAGAATAGTAGGTCAGAAAACGAACGAAACTTTTTGCTCTTCCGAGATGATCCGTTTTTGTGATCCGCCAAACTGACATATCGGGACTTCGCCCTTTAAACGTCGTCCATGGTCACACTGCGCGGGCTTTCCGGCATCAACAATTTATATTTTTTACCAAGTTTTTCCACCTACCTGACTATGCAGACTATGCTTTCAGTTTGGATTGCATTTCCTCTTTCACGTGCGCAAGACCAAACTTTTTTCTTCTTATTATTATTATCTTTATTTTCAAAATAGAATAAATAAAGTGCAAAGTGTTCAGTTGTCCCGTAATTTCAGATAATATGGAGAAATGTGAATCGTTCCGGAAAAAAAGATACAAGAAATAAGTTGCTAAATGTGCCGATCTAATCAGACTGTGCCAACTATAAAGGTTGGCCGTGGTCGAATCTTTGTTCTTTTTTCAGATTCTATGTTGATCGCTAATCCTACCTCTATTTAAGATCTGGATCTCGGAGCTTATGCAGCCCATTTCACCTCCAATGAGTTCTTTTCTTTATGCACAATAAGTTACTTTTTTGTCAAGGAGGATATGATATTGTCAGAATGCGACCAAAATATATTAAACACAGGTTGACATTTTGGTTGCACAACTGCGATATTTGATACACTTTTTAATAGATTCAATCAGGATTAGTAAGATCCATCCTTACTATAAATAAACCAAGACCAAAAAGTATGAACTACAATTTGAATTTGACTATTTGAGTGTTACGGGGAACCAGTTAATTAGCAACTCACACTTCTCCATCTCCTTTGGGACTCATTTTAAACATCCTATTAAGTAAAGCCACTATTTACACAGAACCTTCAAATTGTCAAATAGCCTGCCGTGTACAATTACAAATAATTATTAATTTACCATTGAGTATAAATAAATATTTTACATTCTTATTTATTCATTTTCCTCATGAATTTCAGACGATATGTTTTACTTTTATTATCATTTTTATTTTACGTTGGCTCAAAATCGGTGATTAAGCCATTGGCATTTTTTTTTTTTTTTTTTTTTTGATAGAAAAAAACTCGTTTTTATCTAACATTCATTCCATATCCATTTGATGGGCTGATGAAACCACGTAACTACAGCTGAGCAGAAATTGGATAAGAATTTAACCTATTATTTTACATCGAGTGGGAAACAAGCTTTTCAAGCCTCGATTCTGCTTCCTGGAGAAACAGCAGTACCCCCACCATTTATGTGGGCAAATGACAGACTTAATGTCGACAGATGCTCAAAAGAATCGAACTCTGGACCTTTTGATCGTGAAGCCAATACTTTACCTCTTAACCACGCGTTAAAATTTCCCTTAGTTATCACGTTTCGGAGGCTCGTTGACCGTTGGTTTAATAAATAATTCCCTTTTTTTCTCATCATGTTTATATTTTATCATTAGTCCGATTTTGAAAAAAAGTATGTTAAGTAATGTCGGCATGCATATTCCAATCATTAGCTAAAAAATAATTCTGATAAAAAAAAAGAAAAAAACGTGATTATGATGTCGTTAATTATTTTGTAAAACAGTCAAAGTTCTGCGAGGCTTAATTCACTCCCACACAATCCCGCCTTTTTACACCCGTGAAAAATTAAAGTCAGGAAAAATGTGAAAAAAGAGAATTTGCTGTAATCAGGCGATTTCTCCTTCTTTCACAATATTTGTACGGTGTTTATCCCCTTCTTTGCAGCTCCAAAATAATTTGAATTTATATATGTTGCTTCTTTCAATTTATATATATCAGTCCAAATTTTTGTCGTCTGGTAATTGGTTAATCCGGGTCATAACTGTTTGAGAATTACAGATGAAAACGGATTCATCCATCGATTAAAATACAGATGGCATATTTCTATCCCTTTATTGAGTTGGTCGTCTACTGACCGTCAATTAAAAGTTAATGTGTGTCTGATTTATTTCACATTGACTGGCCGCTGCAAGAAAGGTGTATCGATAACGCTAAGTCCGTTAGCCAATGCAAACTTAAAGTGGAGGAGATTTCTTCGCATGTGTGAGTGTTCGAGAGCGACTCTATAAGCCAAAGACTTTTGTCGCAATCGAATAAAAATAAACTAATGTAGATTAGTGTAAACTAAAGAGGAACAAATGCATTTTCAAAAAATCGCACTCGATCAATGTCAAAGGGAAAATGAAGTATGCTAAGCATAATTGTGCTTCATGCTGGCTAAAGATCTGGTCAATGAAACATTGGCCCGGTTTTGCGTGCACCGTAAAACCAGGTAATTGGTCATAACAAGATCTTGACTGGTTAAGAGCTGTGTATTCATACGCAAGTCATTTATAATCCTTGCAATGACCCTTGGTCAGTACAGTTTGGTAAATCATTGTTAGTCGGACCACAACGTTACGTTTCTATCAAAAATACAGAATAAAAGTTTTCACTGTGGCTTTTGTTCTTGAGCAGACAGGATTATTTAAGTTTGTTGAACATTGTTTCTTTTAAGAAGAGGGACTATTTCAATATCGAGTGTCGCGGCTGAGGATCCCTTTGGGGAAGGACGGTCAGCCATAAAGTTGGTGTGTTAGTTTTTGTTCGATTCAATAGCCAGATTATTTCGCCATATGGAGGAGACAAGAAGGTCCAGCAGAGATAAGGTGCAGGTAGATTACAAGAGACTGCATGAGGGCACTGCGAATGAGGTAGAAATATTTTCTCCTTTGGGGAGCCCGTCTAAAAAGGTAGAGGCAAAGGTTCCAGTTTCTATTTCTACTTTAGCGGGACCTCGGGTACCAGCAGTAACGGTGACAGACACTTCCGCTACCACTTTTCCTAGTAAATCTCAGATGGATGGTAGCGAGGCCGCGTTTCTGGATGAAAAGTCTAAGTTACAAGACCGTTTGACTCAGATACACAGAGAGAAAGAATTAAGAGAACTCCGTGAGCAAGTACGTAGGGCAGAAAGAGAGTTGGCTGCGTCGTCTAATAGTGCGGGCAATGTACAGCCACCTTTATTGAGCAAACCAAACACTTCACAGGTACAAGGTAACCAATTAACTATTGATTCCTTACGTAGTGACCCGGATCTTAAATCCAGGGTAAACAAAGAGTTGAAGAAACTGGGTTTGTGGGAAAGAAACAGTGATAATGAATCGTCAGATTCAGAGCAAGAGAGCATGTCCAGATCAAAAGGGATGGTTAGACGGTCAGTTGCGCAAAATGGCTCGTTAAAAAAGTCAGGGATTTCTGCAAAATCGGATGAGTCTGTGGTTAATCCACAAAATTATCCACAGGCCCATTTAAGATTCGAGTTCGTAAATAAGTCAATAGAGTTCCAGCAATTGTCTTTAAATATGTTTGTGGCTGGAGAGATGGAAATCATTTCACAGTCAAATTTGTCATCTCAGGAGAAAAAGGGTCGTACAGAATTATTAAAAAGGTTAATGTACCTTAATAACGCATATGATTTTTCAGTCTTGAAAAATTTGTATGCAGCAATATTAAGAGAGATTGAGCTAGGTTACAGAAATTGGGGAGATGATTTCAATTATATTGAAAACACAGTTTTGGCTTCTGCTTGCCATAAGTTGAAGCCAAAAATGGATTTTTCGCAGGGTAGCTCTTCTCCTAATAATTATGACAAGAATTGGTTCTGCTCAAAATATCAAAGGAATAAGTGTCAATTTAAGGATTCACATGTTGTTCAAATAAAAGGGAAAAATAAGTGGGCCAAGCACATTTGTGCATCATGCTGGTTAAAAGATAAGAAGGAACTACAGCATCCTGAATGTTCATCGGTTTGTCCACATACGTCATCATGACTTCAATTAAATCTTAATAAACATACTGAAATTGTAAATATTTTCCTGCCAAGTTATTGTAGGTTTAAAAAAGAACAGAAGAGAGTCACCCCTGATTTAGCAAACAGAAAAATTGTAGATCAAGATTTAAAACCATGCAATGATTTGCAAGATATATTTTGTCATCAAAAGAAATGCTCTCTTTGCTCAAACTTTGAAAAATCGTTCTTCTCAGACTCCTCACATTATGTTGAACTGCATAATTTGATAAAATCGTCAGGGTTTTATAACTTTGAGAAATGTAGAGTTCCAGTGAATTTCAAATTCAATACCGAATTCATGGGAAGAATGTTACATGGTTATGATGACATTAAGGTTTTGGATATGCTACGTTTTGGGTTTCCAATAGGGTTAAGCCCTGAGGGGAATAACTTGGTTGAGGGCAATGATGATTCGGTTAAAGGTCATAAAAATCACAAAGGGGCGCTGTCTTTCCCGAAGGAAATCAATTCATATTTATATAAGGAAGCAGCCTATGGAGCAATTATGGGTCCATTCAGTAAAAATCCATTTGTTGACGGTTTAAAATTGTCCCCTCTAAATTCAGTCCCAAAATCAAATTCACATGAGCGCAGGGTTATTCTCGATTTAAGTTTTCCAAAGAATGGTGACAATGTAAACGACCATGTTTCAAAAGATGTTTATTTAGGTGATGAGGTAGATTTAATTTTTCCAAAAATAGAAGATTTTGCAGCTTTGGTCAGAATAAAGGGACAGGGTAGTTTAATGTTCAAATTGGATTTGAAGAGAGCATATAGACAAATAAGTATATGTCCTACAGATTATAATAAAGTGGCTTTTAAATGGAAAGGGCATATATTTTGTGACACAGTCCTTCCCATGGGTTTACGCTCTAGTGCGCATATATGCCAGAGGGTCACAAATGCCTTTAGTTTTATGTTGTACAACTTGGGTGTATTAGTTCTAAACTACTTAGATGACTTTGGGGGGGTAGAAAAACCCTATATAGCTTCTTTTGTTTTTAATCTTATTAGGAAAATATTCAGTTTAAGTGGTTTGGAAGAGGCACTTGAAAAAGCTTGTGAGCCTTCTACTTCAATGATGTTTCTTGGCGTTTTATTTGACAGTTTAAAAATGACTATGTCTATTCCGGCAGACAAGATGCAGGACATTCTTACTCTCATAAGGTCATGGAAGCAGAAAAAATGTGCAACCTTGAAGGAAATTCAAAAATTGTTAGGAAAATTAATTTTCGTTGGAACTTGTGTAAGATCAAGCAGGGTATTCATCAACAGAATATTGAATTGGTTGCGGGATTGTTATGCCCAAGGTTCGGATAGGAATTTTCGTATTCCAGAAGAAGTTAGAAAGGATATTGATTGGTGGGAATTCAGTATGCCACATTTCAATGGTATTTCATTGATAGATCATGGGGAGTGGCTAGCGCCCGATCTATTGTTTAGTTCTGACAGTTGTCTTTCTGGGTGTGGTGGCATTTGTGGATATCAGTTCTTTCACACAGAGTTCCCTTCCTTCATATTAGAACAGAGTCTGCATATCAGTGCTCTGGAATTACTGTCAATAGTGGTTTGTTTACATTTATGGGGTCCTTTCTTAAAAGGGAAGAAGCTTCAAGTCTTTTGTGATAATACAGCAGCATGTATAGTTATCAATTCAGGTAAAGCAAGGTGCCCGTTTTTACAAAGATGTCTGAGAGAGATTTGTTTTTTAGCATCAATTTTCGATTTTCAAATAAGAGCTTGTTATTTAGAGGCTTCGCAAAACAGATTAGCTGATTATTTGTCAAGGTGGCATACAGACAGAAAATTTAAGGACATGTTCTACAATTCTTTCTCAAATGATATTGGGTTGGTTGAATGCTTAATTAAAGAGAACTTCTTTAAATTTTCTCATGTTTGGTAGTGTTTTTATAATTTCAGAAGATGACTTAAAACTTTTGCAAAAGCAAATGAGAAGGTCTACCAGGTCAGCATTTGCAGAAAGTACTCATGCAAATTTGACTGTACAGTGGAGAACGTTTATTACTTTTTGTTTATTTTTTAAAATTACTTATATCCCAGCATCATCCCTCACTTTAGCTTTGTATGCACAATTTTTATCCAGATCTTTCAAATCAGTGGATAGTATTAGGAACTATTTAGCGGGGATTAGAATTTTACATGCGATTTTAGGAGAGGACACTTCTCCTTTCTCAGATTACTCGTTGTTACTCACATTAAGGGGTTTGTGAAAAGACACATATGATCCAACGAGCAGAACCAATTTCAATTAATTTGTTACTTAAAATTCATGATATTTTGGATTTTACTATGTTTGACGACAGGGTGTATTGGTGTATTGGTGTCTTTTCTTATTTGCCTTTTTTTTAGCGGCTAGAAAATCTAATCTAGTGCCAAATACACAGAAAGATATTGATAATGGCAAATTCATTCATTTTAGAGATATTGAAGATCATGGAGATTACCTACTTATCAATTTTGGTTGGACAAAAACAATACAGTTTGGTCAAAGAATATTGCAAAGTCCATTGATATCCTTGAAAAATAAATATATTTGTCCAGTTGAAGCTTATAGGCAATTGGTTGCTGTTCAAGATCTATCTGAGCATAATGCATTATTCAATCTCAGTGACGGTAGGTGCATCACATATCGCATGTTTCAAAATAAGCTTAGATCATGTATAAAGCAATTAGGAATGGATTCATCAAAATTTTCGTCTCATTCCTTCCGTCGAGGTTTTGCAACTTTAGCTTTTAGGTCTAATCTTCCACCTGAGTATATTCAACTATTAGGTGACTGGAAATCAGATGCCTATAAGTGTTATTTGGAATTAGGCTGGCAAGATAAATTAGTAATTTTACAGAATATGTTCAAGGAAGTTTAACAGAAAGTTATGTCTTTTACTACTGGACAAAATTTTGGAACTAGGAAATTATATCACAATAGTGCTGTTAAACTTTGGTTAATCAATTTGAATCATTTACTTAAATCCACTCAATACATTTTTTCTTTTAAGTTTTAAAGTCATATCAGAGATATTCTTAAGGAGTTTCTGTTTCTTATATGGATGGTTTTCATTTATATTTTTCAGGAAATGTTATCAGAATTCATCTTATCTCAGATTCAATTGCAAAATATGTAGAGGGTATAAACTATGTTTCGGTGATGGCATTTCCTGGAATTAATGTTTCACGCTTGGCTAGTAGAATAGAAAAAAATCCTAACCTTATTAGTGCTGAGTTTGTTATATTGCATGTAGGGACAAACGATATTTCCAATTTAACGTCTGAGGAAATTCTGGCCTCCTTTATGAACTTGCTATGTATTATTAAAAAACTCTCAAAGTGCAAAATTGTGATCTCCAGCATTCTGCCCAGGCCGATTGACCATGAAACACTGGGTTACAAAGTGAGAGATGTAAATTCAGGATTGAAAGAGCTATGTGCTAAGAACCATGTGCAATTTCTTCGTTCCTATCGTTACTTTTTCAAGTATGGTCAACCCATACGTAATCTATTTGCTATAAGGGACGGGGGCCTTCATTTGAATTCTGAGGGTACAAGAAAGTTAAGAAAATGTTTCATTAACACAGTTGCACATCTACTGAAATCTTGAGACAGATTATTATCACAGGTATGGTGCTGTCATTATTTGTAATGTTCTTGGGGTTGGTGCCCTTTTTAAAGGAAGTATTTATTCCTTTGAAGGTTATATCCTGTTAACAGTGATATTTGACGCTGTTCGTGGATATGGGTTGGGCAATTTATTGATAAATAACACTATGCAAAGATTAATTGAGGGGGTATTTTCAATGAAAAGTGAGTAATCTGTCTTCGGGATTTCAAACTGTATTCTTTTTATTTAAAAAATTTATTCATCTTTTGTCCTTGTGTATCATATTACTTTGTAATCTTCTTAATGAAGGTAATTTACTTCATTGGGGAAGTTCTTCATTAACAGTAGTATGGTATACTGTTTGGAGAGCACACATGTTGTTTGTTATAATTCACTTTTTGGTGATAAAGATGGAATTATGTTTGAACTTTTTGGTGATAAGCCTTTTTTCGGGGGGTAGAGGGGCTTGGTTTAGGGCCGTAGCTCAGTATGTCCGAGGCTGAATTAACACATCTGTAATTTATGCTCATGCTCATTGTCTGTAAACACTCATGTTTGACTTCAGCTGTCGGACATATTGCAGCATGGTAGTTTGATTGGTGCAGCTTGTGGCTACCCTAATCAAATTGATTTGTATGGTATTCCGTATTCAGCTGCATATGTGTCTTCTTTGTAACTTCTAATATTTGGTCTGACAGATGACATACTATAAACCTTCTCATTCATCCATTTCTGCGTTTGTTGGTTCTTGTTCCCATGACTAATTGGCCCGGTTTTGCGTGCACCGTAAAACCAGGTAATTGGTCATAACAAGATCTTGATTGGTTAAGAGCTGTGTATTCATACGCAAGTCATTTATAATCCTTGCAATGACCCTTGGTCAGTACAGTTTGGTAAATTGTTAGTCGGACCACAACGTTACGTTTCTATCAAACCCGCCCTATCCGCCCACTTTCCTTTTTTTACTTCAATTTCATTATTTAAACATTGCTAATGCAATATTGTATTGCAAAATAGTGTTAAATTCTAAGTCAATATTTATTTTAATATTATTTAGAATAGTGAGAGTATGGTGTGCTTATATAAGTTGAAGAAGTTGATTATCAGGTGATCAGAGTAAGTTGATTTATAATAACTTCTTGATTAGAACAATTACTTAAAGGGCCGTAGCTCAGTATGTCCGAGGCTGAATTAACACATCTGTAATTTATGCTCATGCTCATTGTCTGTAAACACTCATGTTTGACTTCAGCTGTCGGACATATTGCAGCATGGTAGTTTGATTGGTGCAGCTTGTGGCTACCCTAATCAAATTGATTTGTATGGTATTCCGTATTCAGCTGCATATGTGTCTTCTTTGTAACTTCTAATATTTGGTCTGACAGATGACATACTATAAACCTTCTCATTCATCCATTTCTGCGTTTGTTGGTTCTTGTTCCCATGACTAATTGAGAATATATTTACCTCCCTTTAAAAAAAGTATATCATCGGTATTGTAATTTGCCTGCTTTTTGTTTATTTGTTATCATTTTTCCTTTAACTTTTTAAAAATTAAAATCTAACGAATGATTTAACTGAGATTTGATTTAATACACACTTCTAAGAGCCACCAAACCCCATTATTTTGTAGAGAAATTAAGATATAATTTTTGAGTTACATAATCGGACATATCTTCCAAAGAGTATTAACCAATAAGAATATATTTGGGTGGCTTCTTCTGATGGAATGCCTATAGCAATCTTCTCAAAGACTGTGTTTTGTACGAATGGGATTTCACACCGCTTTCACCAATCTTTCAGTTATATCGCGACGGTCGGAGCACTTAACAATAGATTCCTGGTATTTCTCACACCAATACTACCATTACATCCTTTCCTAACCTCCAGCTGCTATCCCACATAGGTCTACGATTATCGACCCATTGGTGAGAGACAAATAGTCGGAGAGGATGAGTGCCGCCGTCGGGGATCGAACTCGGGACCTCTAGATTGATTGTCCGACGCTTCTAAAAGACGGCGACATCTCGTAGTGCCGAGGGCGGCGAACGCTTAATAGTCGAGAAACTGATGAATTTGATATCCAATAACATTTGTGGATGAGTCAAATTTAAAACCCTGTTCCAAACAACAACAAAACATAAACAAACAACAACATGGCAAAGGTCGGGGATTACAGTGTGGGAGGAGGAAGATTAGAATAATAAGTTCTTTTTCATAGAGGTATGTCGGGCATGAAACAATATTCTTTTTCTCTGAACTGAATTGACCATTACGGATGCCAATCATAGAAATAATCGACAGATCAAATCATTCATTTATACAGGGAGTGAAGTTTTGAATATAATCGTTTGATTGGCCCAAAATTATGTGATGTTGTGACGACTTAACATCGTAACTACAGCTTATTCAAACTGTTGCCCTACTTTTTGTAACAAACTAATGGTTATAAATTTTGCAAAATTACGCCGTTACCCCCTTGCCAGACGGCAACATTTTAGACAGGTCCAAAGTGAAAGGAGTTGCAGACGACAATTCAAAGTTGATAAAAGTTAAGTTTTTTTTTCAACTACCTTGGCAGAAAACATTTTTGAAAATGTGGAAATTGCTTATTCAAGCTGTAGTTACGACGTTTAGGTCAACAACCAACCATTTTACTTTTTTTGTTTCATACTTCTGGTCATAAATTTTCCAAAATAATGTCTTTAAAAATCGAAGCCGGAAATTTCCTGCTTGACTTAATGGGCGGGGCCTAGAGAGTCAGTGGGCGGGGCCAGCGATTTGTCGATTCTACGGTACATAAAAATTCATTAGAATGAGTGTCATTAACGTAGGCTGCAGGGTGGATCGAACTCAAAACAGAAATGTGATTAGACCCGGATTTTCAGTTTTATTCAAGCGATAAAAAAGAAATGAAGATAATGCCTTTTTTTCGTGAAGTTATGACTTGAAAAAACTTATCCGTAAAACCATAAGAAAAAAGTACATGTAATAAAAAATAGGTACTATTAACGAATAAATTAACAAAAAAATGTTCCTCCAAGGCTTTTAACTAAACGCAATTATTCTAACGATATGTTGAATGGTTTGTTTATATCTTAATCGTAATGTTTCGTTTGAGAAATCGGACCGGATTGTCATGCAATATTAACGTTCGAGGGGTTGCATTTCTTGTGTTTATTTATATAGATAGGGCTTTTCACACCCGATAATAAATCATTCTATCATAATATACCGATAGAATTGTTTGAAAAAATAATAATATCAAAGAACGGCAACATGAAATAATGAAACCATTTGTGGACGAGCCATAAACATCGTATCTACAAAATAAGTAAGTTGTAGTTACGACAGTTAAAGTCGCCATAAAATATATTGTATAAATGTCGAAAAACAGTATTTCACTTCAGGTCTTTTTTATGAATTATTTTTTAAAGCGAGATAGGCAAAACCGACAACTTCTGACCTGCGTATATATTTACCTCCCTTTAGAATAAAGAATATCATTGGTATTGTAGTTCGACAGCTTGTTATGTATTATTTTTTCCTTTTCCTTTTTTTCTTTTTTAAGTGAAATGCAATAATTATTCTAACTGAAATTTGATTTAATACACAATTTTAAGAGTCTCTAAGCCTTATAATTTTGTACAGAAAATAAAAAATAAATCTGGAGTCAGTATATCGCCATACGCAATCTTCATCGGAAGTAACCAAATAAAACCTATTTGTGGCGGCATCCTCCGACAGGAAAGCCTACAGGAATCTGAGTATGATTAACAACTACATGACTTGCTAGGGTGGCGAGCTGACCCAAACTTTTGTTGCGGGGTATAGGTCACCAACCAGTCGTCCCACAATTTGATTATTGCTTACTAGCCATAACATATGCAATCTAAGGTGGTTTAAGTTCGAATTGACCAGCCTTTTGAAACAAAGAAATAAGATTATTGGAGTTTTCTAAATTTGAAAGTTAATTCATGTGGCCATAAAAAGCTGTTGCAGAGTTAGCAGTTTTTCTGAAATGAAAACTACTTTTTATGGTTTTAGCACTCATTTTATTTAGTGGTTAATCCTCCAGTGGCAGTTTGCACTCGTTGAGATCTGAGAAGACTTCAAAATAAATTTTGTCTGTTAACTTAAGCTATCAAAGCCGACGCTTTGCAAGCTAAAAGGCGCAGGTAGGTTACAAAAAAGGTGAAAGAGCTGGGTCTTGACTTGTCATTTTCTCCCCCCTGGGAACCCCGATCTCAGATGCAGAGACCATTTGTTCAAGGTGCCACTACCTGTCCACAGGAACAAGCCTACGACGAGTCTTGTGTTTCGGTGAGCAAAAACGGACGGGGCTTTTTAGACAGAAAGAGGCTCGTTTAACGAGCAGGCTCCGACAGTTGAAACTACGACGGGATCCTCAGAGGTTGTGAGAAGAGCCTTGAGAGCGCAGAATAGGACTTGAGTTGAGAGCCACTAGCATTTTGTCGACAGACGAAAGGTACTGTGTCAAGTTGTATGACTTTAAATTGCAAAACCCGCATGCAGATAAATATTTAACGGCGTCTGTGCGCAGTGAGTTAGCGAGAGTACGTTTAGGGGATGATGACGCTTGTTTTGTTTGAATGGGGTTTTACGCCGCTTTCAACAATCTTTCAGTTATATTGTGGCGGCTGGAGCACCTAACAATGGATTCCTGGTATTTCTCACACCAGTTCCGCCATCACATCCTTTCCTAGCCTCCAGCTGCTATCCCACATAGGTCTACGATTATCGACCCATTGGTGGGAGACAAATAGTCCGAAAGGATGAGCGCCCCGTCGGGGATCGAACCCAGGACCTCTAGATTGTCAGACCGACGCGCTACCAACTGCGCTATGACGGCAGCGATGATGACGCGGACAAAACTATCCTAGATGGCCCCGCCCACTTACTCCATTTGTAACGCACATGGAATCCGACAGGAAGTCCTGCTTCGATTTTCCTACGGCGCTGTTTTACAAATTTATGGCAAGTAGCATGTAACGAAGGTAGAATTGTTGGTTGGCGACATTCGATTTAAATCGACGTTATTTTGCAAAGTTTATGTAACAAAAAAATTAAATGATTGGTTGGCGACCTAAATGTCGTAACTACAGCCTGATAAAGCTCTAGTTAGGATGTTTAAATCTCCAAACCAACAAACCAGCTCAACAAAAATGGCGGCCAAAGTCGAAGATAGAAATTTATAGAAACTTACAACTAGTCTAAATGAATGATTTTATTGGTTGACTGTTTATTTGATCGACAGGTCAGTAGACGCTTATATTGAATTGCAGTTGACAGCGGAAACGGTGTTTTGAAGTTCGGTGTAAAAAGTGAATCTGAAGACTGGGGGTGGGGGGGGGTGGGGGTGGGGGGGGGGCTATGTTGTTGCACCACAAAGTCACCCAAACTTATTTCTTCGTTTAAGTACGTAAATAATTTTGTAGATTTTGATCATTTTTTTTTTAAATTGTTCTTGGCCGATGAGATAGAGATGATATCTCAGAAGGGTTTGTCAACTGCAGAAACTAAGGGTAGATTAGAGTTACTGAAAAGAATAATGAACCTTAATAATTCACATAATTTTTCAGTCTTAAAAACTTAGAAAAATGGAACCGGGCTATAACGATTGTAATGACAACGTCTTGTATATTGAAAGTACAATTATATCATCTGCTGCACATAAGTTCAGACCGAAATGCAACTTTTTAATGGGATATCACTTCCCATTTAAGGCCAGAGAAAAAGATATGGTTCTGTTCCAAGTATCAGAGGAACAAACTGCCTCGATGGCCGCGTGGCGTAGGTGCTTGAATCGAGATCTGAAGATCACGGGTGTGTTCGTGGGCAAGACACTTAATAGCCAGCCCCGGCCTACCTAGCTATAGAATTTGGTAGCAGTTGGTTAAAATTCAGGGACCTGGAAAAAGCCGTGAGTGTTCGAGAGCAACTCTTTTATATATAAGCAAAATACTTTCGTCGCAATCGAACAAAAATAGATAAGTAACATTCTAAACAAGATCGTCAAAATATTACCGGAGCAAAGGGGGCGAACGTGTAACCCTTTACTGCTTGGCAAAAGTTTAGACCTGTCCAAATTCAGAGGTTTTGCAGACATAATTCTAAAGTGGATTTCATTTAAAAAATAACCATTCATTAGGGAGGAAGATATTGTGAAAAAAGAAAAAAATGCTTCATGCAAGCATTTTCTTCTTTTTTTCCACAATGTTTTCTCAGTTATAAAATCCCACGGACTTACAAAACAGAGATTGAACAGGATAGGGATAACTGACGGGAAAAAATGAGCTCAACATCTATTAACCCATTCCCACTCGACAAAAATTTAGACTGGTCCAAATTGAAAGGAGTTGCAGACGACATTTTAAAGTTGATGAGATTTGATTTTTTAAACTTTCTAGATAGAAAACATTGTGTAAAATGAAGAAATTGCTTGTTACAGGCAATATCTTTATCTCACACAATGTTTTCCCAGTGGTTTTTCCGGGGGGGGGGGTGTTCAAAAGCGTCACTGTGTGGGAATGGGTTAACTCCCGAGGATAAGTCAAATATAAAATCGGGATACAAACAGAAAAAACAACATGGCAAAGAACGGAGGTTACATTGTGGGGAAAAGGTAAAATAACAAGTTCTTATTCATAGAGCCAGACACGACACATTATTCTTATCTCTTAACTCTACCCATCACAGCAAAATTTTAGACTGGTCCAAAATTGAGAGTAGTTGAAGGCAACAATTGTAAGTTTATGAAATTTTAGATTTTTTCAACTTTCTGGATAGAAAACATTGTGCTAAATGAAGAAACTGCTTGTAACAAGCAATTTCTTCATTTAAACACAGTGTTTTCCCAATAATTTAATTTTTAGTTTCGTCTTTCAAAAAGAGCGCTCTGATTGGTCGAACGCAATTATTCATAACTCTATGTACACAATTTTGAGCACGCAGCCATTTTGTATTCTTACGCACAAAATAGTTCCATACATAAAATATCGAAATTTGTTAAGCTTTTTTTTTCGCTCGATGCTATAAAATTATAAGAAATGAAGAGAATATTTTTTGTTTTCATGGAGGTATGAACCGAAAAACCTAATCACACACTGTATGAATCCGCTTCGCTGAGTGGGAATGTGTAAACTGAATTCGCCAACCGTGATTGTCTGTCATAGAAATAATCGACCAACCAAATCATTGATTTATACAGGGAGTGAAATTTAAACTCTTACCGTTCGATTGGCTGCCATCTATGTGGGTTTTTTTGTTGGTTTTGCGACTTAAACATCGTAACTACAGCTCATTCAAACTGTAGTTTCGGGGTTTAGATCACCAACCAGCCGTCCTACTTTTTTGTTTCGTGCTATTTGCCATACATTTTGCAAAAGAACGCCGTTAAAGATCGAAGAAGATTTTCCTGTGTGGCCTGTATTTTGAAACAATGAAATAAGACTATTTGTTAACAGTACCTTAACCCATTCCCACACAGCAAAGTTTTATACTGGTCCAAATTGAAAGAAGCTGCAGACGACAATTTCAAGTAGATGGAATTTTAGTTTTTTTCATCTTTTTGGATAGAAAACATTGTGGATAATGAAGATTTTGCTTGATACAAGCAATTTCTTCATTTTCCACAATGTTTTCGAAAGCTTTTTTCTTGAGGGGCGTAAAAAGGAGGGAATAAGTGGGAATGGGTTAAGGGACTTCGATTAGAGGCTACAAGCAGGTTAAAGCTAGAGATCAACTGTTGGGAGAGTGTAGTTTGGTAATTCGGGTGGTCAACAATGGCTCAGAGAAGAAAAAAAGCGCAGGTAGATTACAAAAAGATGCAAGAGCTGGATTTTGACCTGTCTCCCCCCCCCCCCCCCCTTGGAGCCCCGATCTAGGCCGCAGAGACCATTTGTGCAAGGTGCCACTTCCTATCCACAGAACCAGCCTACGACAAATAGAGAAGACAAGGATTCGACAGTTGATTGATTGATTAATTTTGGTTTAACGCCACTTTTAACAGTATTTCAGTCATATCACGGTGGGTGGAGCACCACACCAGTACTACCACTACATCCTTTCCTAGCCTCCAGCTGCTATCCCACTTAGGTTTACGATTATGCACCCATTTGCGAGAGACAAATGTCGGAAAGGATATGTTACGCCACCGTGGATTTGATATATATTTCATGAGGAGAATGTTGCATGGTCTTTCGGATCTGCAAATTCTAGATTTGATTGGTTTTCCAATTGGTTACGTAGACCGGTACCGCCGTCGACTTTAACAAAGCCGACAGGTAGATCCAAAACGACTGCATCAAGAGATTGGCTGATGGGCATTTAATCGGACGTATTCCCAAACATCGAATCTGATTGGGTGACGAATTGTTTGTAAACAATATGGCGGAAGCGGGACGCGGAGTTCCTCATTTGTTTTACATGAAAAGGATTACATTTCAAGTTTTTTCTCACACAAAATTTCGATTGTTTATGTTAGAAATGTTTGAACACTAAAACTGTCTACTTTAAAACTACAAAAGTAAGATTTTTATCGTATTGGATAGAAATCCCGCGGTATGTCCAAATTTTTCAACAAAATTTGCCGCGAATGCGTAAGCCTCATTTCCGATTTTAGTAAGGAGGAAAAACCTACCGGGCCAGGCTTTCCGTGAATGTACCGAAAATCGGTGTATACCTGTCGGCTTTATTAAAATCGACAGTGGTACCAGTCTATTGGTTACGCCCCACCAGCAAGGAATCCTATGATGTTTTATGATATAAAATCACTTAATTATAGTCACCCTACTGGCGCACTTTTTGTCCTAAAAATTAACTCATTTCAATATACACTGTAATTCAATACAATCTAAGTTAAGAAAGTGTATACAAGAAAACAGGTTGAGAACCTTTAAGCTTCTAGACTAATTCATTTGGAAGAGGTTACGCTACTTAAACTTTTCAATAAATTTGCCCGGAATTCATTCAATTAGTAGAAGATTTGAAATATTGTTGTTATAAGAGCTATCTTGGAGAGAATAAACACGCTGTACCTTTTACCAAACCGTAAAATTTTAGACTCGTCCAAATTGAAAGGAGTTGCAAACGACAATTTAAAGTACGCGAAATTTTAGATTTTTTTTCAACTTTTTGGTTAGAAAACACTGTGCATTATGAGAGAATTTATACGGGAATAAATTCCTGGCCAAAATTTAATCTGCGTAAAACGCGCTGCATTACTGATGTTAACCCAAAAGGCCAGGTGGGTATATATACTAGGCTCTGTATGTAAATTTCAAAGTTTTTCTTTATTTCGTTCGACAGTTTGTATTGTCAGTAAGATATTTTTTGGGAAAAAATAAGTAACAAAGTTGAATCTTTTGTTAAAATATATTCAATTCATATCAATATCTGTTTTTTTACTGGTTTTCTTCATACATTTTATTAAAGGGAAATAATACAAAACCTATGTGCTGCGATGGGCAATCAAACCGGTGCAACGTTTATGACGCTGTGTGGGGCCTTTTTCAAGGATTATGTCCCGTCGAACCACAAATCACAGATATCACTGATATCACAGAAGCTCCCTGTCGGATTAGCATTTAGAGTATGGTCCTCCGTTCGGACCCAGTCACTAGGCTGCGTGTATAATATTAACCCTTGTCATGCTGAACCCAGAATATTCCTGTGTTGGGAGGAGGTCTAGACAAAGATCAGCCTGCACATTTGTGCAGTCTGATTTTTGTCTAGATCTCCTGTTGGTCCCTTTAAAAAATTATTTTTCCAAATAATTACCTACCAAAAATAAGTTTTGTATATCCTTTCAGTCCTTTGATTTAAACATAATTTTGGAGAGTAATTTATTCAGTATGACAAGAGTTAATCTTGTCCTAAGTCAAATTTCACATCATTGAAATGGATTAGCTTCAAAGAGGGTCGCCATAAGTTTTACAATCCTCATGGTCTTGCACCACAATATATGTCAGACCTTATAGGCCGTTTACACTATATGTTTTAGAATATCTGAAAAAGCACATATGCTTTAAGCATATCTGCTTTTTGCGTTCACACTGTATGCTTTAGCATATCTGCTTCAGCTGACCTTAGTCAGTCATTTCTAAGGTCATGTAGTGTATTGCATTACTGGAATATTGGGGACGAGACTTTATCATTTTGACTCATTCCTAAATTTGTTGAAAAATATAGTATTCTACGTCTAACCAAGTCTCAAGTTTTCATTAACAACCTGTTTGTCACCTTTTCATGTTTTAAGGCTAAAGGTATGAAAATAACCACCACAGGCGTGAAAATATAGATCAAGTTGTCGCTAGATTAACCCTGGTTGAAATTTCCGTATGTGAAGTGGAAAGGGTAATTCTACTCTACCATATATAAGTTTTGGAAGTCTAATTCTGATTGACCTCCGCTGGATCAGTTCTTTTTTCCATACAAGTATGACACACAGACAGACAAACATAAACGCAAGTATTGTTTCAGAAATGGTAAACCTATGTTGACATCACAATAGAAAACAGCATTGAAAGAAGTAAAGAGAAACGACAATTTAATACAAAGAAAATGTGTGAGAGAGAAAAAAAAAACTTTCACCCCAGACCAGCCTGCAAAATATGAACAGTCATAATTACAGTCCATAATTTTAGTACTATGCACATGGTCACTACTAATGTCACAGGTCACAAATGTTAACATTGACACAAATTTGTTTCTATCATTCGAATTGAAAAACAAAGATAAACAGACAAAAACAACAATAATTCCAAATCATTACAAAAATAACCGGCCCATAGAAATCAAAGGTTTGTCCATAAGCAGACGATTTTTTAGACTGGCCCATGCATTTGATAGGACATGCAGACGACAATCTAAAGTTCATGATATTTAAGATTTTTTCAGGCATTTTTGGAAATTGGAATAATTACTTGATGCAAGTTGCTAGCGATTTCTTCATTTTACCCAATGTTTGCCTAATTTTTTTTCTTGATAGGCGTCAAAAGCATCATTATTTGGGAAGGGGTTAAAATATGACGAAAAAAGAGAAACTAATTTAATATTTTAACACTCGATTCTGTATTTGCGGTACTGCGGATGAATTGTCCTGAAGAATCATTGGGGGAAAGGAGAAATTTTCTTGTAAAAAGCAAACGTTTTTTACTTTCATGATACTTCTTAATTTTTTTTAATTTTTTCTAATTTTTATAAACTTCAAAATCCTTATCTGTATATCAGTCTAAATGTTTCCTGTTGGGTAATGAGCTTAAACATTTTATTTAGCTATAATTACAATCCTTTTAATATTTACAGCTCTTTCTGATTTCCATGAAGCTGCCTCTTCATTTTCATGAAAAAGGAACAAATCAGTATTGGAAAAAGTAACCAACAATACATTACATGGTAATGGGTTATTACAAATAAAATGTAGGAATTTTATTTCACAAATGTTGGTATTAAAGAGGCAAAATGAGAGTGCTGACCATTATTATTTATCTTGCCAGCTTATCAGCAGGTCATCTGAGACTTGATAGGCCGATTCCGTCTGAAAAAGCAGATGGAAATAGAACATGTCCTATTCCGTATGTTTAGCAGATCTGCTAGCAGAAAGCCCATTATCTACTGGTTTACACTGTATGTTTTAGCAGATATGAAAAAGCAGATACGAAAAAACACAAAGTGTAAAGCCCCCATTATACATTATAGAAAGAGCACACTTTTTCACGTTAAATGATCTGAGATGGGCAATCATGTTACAAGCAAACTAAGTATATAGGAAGCACACTTTTCCTATATTGGAATCCAATACTGGGATTCGATTCTTTAAGGCATTCGATTTATTGACAATATTGATAATTTCTAGCGAAAACTAAAGAAATTGCCTTAAATCTGTCAGTGGACTTCTAATTAACCCATTCCCATTCAGCAAATTTTATGCTGGTCCAAATTGAAAGAAGCTACAGACGAAAATTTCAGAAGTTCGAAGTTCATGGAATTTGAAATTCTTTTGTCCTTTTTTTATAGAAAAAAAAAAAAAAAAAAAAAATGTGAAAAATGAAGAAATTGCTTCATACAAGCAATTTCTTCATTTTCCACAATGTTTTTTCAAAGCTGTTTTCTTGGGGGGCGAAAAAAGGAGGGCGGCTTGTGTGGGAATGGATTAAATACATATATTCTTTTATTATAGTTAATATCAAACGAAAATTGGTTTTGTATGTCTTTTAAATAAAGTTATATACGAGATATATTGAACAACAAACGTTGCAAATAAGCTGTGGTTACGACGTTTAAGTCGCCAAACCAACTGGAATATTTCACAAAAATGACGGGAGTTCGAATTTAGCTTCCTGCCAAAATGATTGATTTGATCGGTCGTTTTATTTGATGATTCACAGCCGTGATCGGTCACTTATTCATTCACTTGTCACATAATAGCGACCAAACAAGTCGACCGCGACTGCAGTTTCCCTAAGGTCGATTCCCGCTATCATAATCGTCATGTTATTTCAATATAAAATTATTACGTGAGTAGTGGGCTCAGATATCTCGGAGCCGTCAAAAATATAAATTTGTAACGTCATAGTGTAATTTTACTAATGCAACATTTAATACTTATACTTTAATCAATTTTATTAAAACTAATGGTTGTGGAGTCATTTATGTCATCAAATGAATCAAAAGTATACATTTATGAAAAAAAAAAATTTTATTTATTGGTTTAGGACCAATTTTGGTTAATAGTAAGCTTATCTTATCGACATCACCTCTGCAACACTTTAAGAATTAAAGGGAAGTAATAAATGTTCGGAAATAACTACTGTGGACGGCCTTCGATTTTTTTTCATACTCTGACCGCTCTTAGTCGTCCATCATTTCTAGCCCATTTCTTCATCAGCGAATTGTCTTCACCAGGAACATAGGCTCGTGGATCTAGATAGTAAAGTGATTGTACAGTGTTTATGGGGTTTTGCGTCCGATGCAATAGCTTAACTTCATGTGGAGCCGCATGGCTGGCCCCTCCGACTTACTTCGTTAGCCCCGTTAGACTCCCATAGGAAGTCCCGCTTCAATTTTAAACGCCGTTAAATTCATGGCTAATAGTATGAAACAAAAAAGGAAAATGGTTGGTTGGCGACTTGAAGGTCGTAACTACAGCTTGAATAAGCTGTAGTTACGACGTTTAAATTGCCGAACCAACAAAAATGTTAACAAAAATGGGCGAGTTCAAAGCTCGTTTCTGGTGTCATTGAATGATTTCATTGGTCGACTGGCTATTTGATTGACTGTCGCGATTGGTCAATTAAAGGATCGCTGGCCGCCCCGCCCATTGACTTCCCTGACCACGCCCACTGACCCCGGCGCAAGAAATTCCATTTCGACAATAATCGGCATTAACGGCATCTTTTTCAAACTTTATGGCCATATGCCATTATACTGATTTGATAAGCGGCGATAACGGCGTAACTACAGCTCGAAAAAGCTGCCGTTGCGACATTTAAGTCGTCAAACTAACAAAAAATGTCGGCCAAAATTTAGGAGATGAAAATTCAATTTCGGTCTAAATGAATGATATTTTTTGTCGAATATATTGTTTGTTTGAATGGGGTTTTACGCCGCTTTCAACAATCTTTCAGTTATATCGTGGCGGCTGGAGCACCTAACAATGGAATCCCGGTATTTCTCACACCAGTAATACCATTACATCCTTTCCTAGCCTCCAGCTGCTATCCCACATAGGTCTACGATTATCGACCAATTTGTGAGAGACAAATAGTCGGAAAGGATGAGTGCGGGGATCGAACCCGGGACCTCTAAATTGACAATCCTACTTGTTGATTTGTTCTCTGATTGACTCTCGCTTGGTCAATTTGCGACCGGACATTAGGCTACACCAATGGGTTTGATTGGATTGGTCTATTGTCAAACGCGATCCTTTAACCCACTCCCACACAATGACGCTCTTGAATGCCCCTCAAAAAAAAAAAAAAAAAAAAAAAAAAGAAAAAAGAATGCTATAGAAAACATTGTGCAAAATGAAGAAATTGCTTGTGACAAGTAATTTCTTCATTTTCCACATTGTTTTCTGCCCAGAAAGTATAAAAAAATCCCTAATTTTATAAATCTTAAATTGTCGTCTGCAACTTCTTTCAATTCGGACCGAACCTAAATTTTGCCGTCCTCTAATGGGTTACTCACCATTGCCGCCAAAAACACACACACAAAAACCACACAGACACACACACACACACACTCAAAAAAACAAAACAAAAACCTAACAACAACAACAACAACAACAACAAAAAAAACCGATTGAACAATCTGATCATCCATTTGGATCGGACCTGAACTTACAAAATTTGTATTGGCCCTTATTTGTTTTACGAAACTTTAGACCGCAGTATAAAAAAATTGAATTAATTTGAAAAATAACCATTCAGAAAGGTAAATTAACTCTGGAAAAGAAGAAATTCAATTATATAAACACAGGCACGTAAATAACAGGGATTGGGCATGGAAAGATTAAGCCTTCTTGCTGGCGTGGAAACTTTGACGTCGCAATAGTAGATTGTTCAAGCATATTTTACTCTTTGTTACCAATTACTATCCGGCACATTTTTTTCATTACATCACCGTTTAATACCTAAGTCGAACATCCTGTCGGAGCTCAGTGAGCGTGTATCGCGATCCGTCAATTTCTGTTAACCTCCGTCACCGGATATGCTCAGAAAAGTAACTTGACCGTCATGCGGGGACGTTTGCGATATTTCGTAATACAAAAGCGGAGCAAGTTATTGGATTTTTCCTGCAGTCACATTGAAAATTAGAGAGTAAACAATCCTTCGAGTGAGTGTAGAATTTTTTTTTCCAATCGTCGATGAACCGATAGACAGACTCCGTTTTACCTATTACCAGGCGCGGCAAATTTTATGAATTTGTCCAAAATTGAAGGAGTTGCAAGTGACAGTTAATAGTTTATGTAGTTGTTTTTTTCTTCTTCTAACTTTCTGTGTAGAAACATTGTGGAAATTGAAGAAATTACTTGCTACAAGCAACTTCTTCATTTACCACAATGTTTCCATGATTGTGTGGGAATGGGTTAATATCCGATTTTAGCATCTGTTTCACTCAACTCGTATTTTTGAAAAAAAAAAAAAGGTTTCTCTGACAGCGGATAACTAAACTATTGTCAGACGACATAATTAGAGTAGTCCAAAATCAGAAGTTGCAAACGCCAGTTATATTGAGAAATTAATAATTCAGCATATTTTGTGGTGAAGCAATAGCTTTTCATACCCATGATAGAACTTATTTCTTTGTTATAGATAAGATTTATTAAGGCTTCATCAATAGAGCCGTCAAAGAAAGTCTATTTCATCAATAGAAATTGAATTATGTAAATTAAATAAACAGGCTGTTGAAGAGACCGATTGGGAATTTATAAAAACGCTATTTTATTTCCTTAATGGGGTATGCTAATTTGCTAAATTTCTAGAAAAGTATACTTTATAGATTAAACCAGATATATAATGTATTTTTTTAAATTTATGTAAAAAGGCCCACATTTTTAATATGTGACGATATATGAAATTGATGTAACAAATTTTTGTTAAAGGGAGGTAACTAAGAAACTTAAGTCAAAATTTCACATATTGTAGCGGGTGGATGGGGGCAAGGACGATATAACCCCTGGTTCTGTTAATAGACTAAATTCAGTTCACCATGATTGAGCGACGGGGCCGCATGATCGTAACTGACAGACAGACATTTTATTTCGTATTTAGGTCACCGGCCCATAACACAACATACATTGCAATTCAAAATACAATGGAGAGTGACAAAACATTTATTACTGTGACATAACAACTCGATAGTTTCTTTCTAATATGAAATTCGTAAGCAAGTAATACGTGTTATTTCAGAATAACATGTTATTGATCATTTGACTGACAAACAACAGCAACGGAATAATAAATAGTTATTTCTTTGACCAGGGCTATAAGCTGCAGATACAAAATGGCGATAAGTTTATGATTCTTGTGAAATTATTTTAAGCGTAATGTGCTATACGTCTTTCGTGGCCAACTTGATTTCCCTAGGTAACCTCTCTCAATATTCAGAGCAGACGTTTATGTCGTCTGGTAACGGGTTCGATTTATATGTCCATCTTTCATAAGGGATACAGCTAGTTCTCTGCACTTGACGAATTGCAAGCCCCGTCCAATTATTCCAACAGAGAGTTCCACTTCGATACTAAATTGTGTTATTTTGCAAAAAATATGACCAGAAACAAAAACCTAAAATGATTCTAGAAAAATGCTTCGGAAAACTTTGTGGACATTTAAGAAATTGCTTGTAACAAGCAATTTCTTAAATGTCCACTATATTTTCTAACAAATTCTAGCATCTTGAAATTGTCGTCCTCAACTTCTTTCAATTTGAACCACGGTCTTAGATTTTGCCATGTTGTAATGGGTAATTTCCTGGGTTACTCTAACCTTGTTTATTTATCATGAACTTTGACCAAACCATGCTTTGCTAGGTTACCGTACTTTGATTTGAATGTTTGTATCGATTGGTCAGCCGGCAAAAAGTTGGGGAATCAATCGGTGACTATATGATTGATGTTCCGTGACGCATTTAATTGTAATTAAACAAACTTTCTACAAATGATATTCATACGAATAAAATTTTATGCAGTGATTCAGTATTATTCTATAAATCATATAGAAGATGCCCCGCCTTGTATACGTACGAGGTATTTTCCAAATTCACGGGAATGGCCGAGTGTGTTCCGATTGCCCGGGCAAATGCTACGGATGCGACGATAAATAAACGAACATACCACACCAAACACGAATCACCATTCGCTGTATCATAGTTTTTCGGGGCCGTCAGTGTGATTTGATTTGTACCATCGGTAATAGTTGGATGATTGCTGGCCCCGCCCACTGACTCCCGGCGGCCCTACCCACTGACTCCCGGCGGCCCTACCCACTGACTCCCGGCGGCCCTACCCGCTGACTCCCGGCGGCCCTACCCACTGACTCCCGGCGGCCCTACCCACTGACTCCCGGCACCGTGAGTTCGATTTGAATATTAAACGGCGTTCTTTTACAGAATTTTCCTGCCAGGAACAAAAATAAATCAAAGTACTTAAAGTACTGTAAGCTAGCAGAACATGGTTTTGTTACGTAATCTTCTTTCTCAAAGGTTATCATGACAAGGAAATAAGATTAAAGTCACCAAGGAGTTAAATAGCATGCTTGTGAATGAGTTCTCTGTATACAGTTTGAATAGAGTTAATTTATGTAGCCATACAATACAGTGCGCATAATGAACGCTCCGATCAGACTCATTTTGAACACGATGTGCCCAAGTGTGATAAAATACATAGGAGATGAGGCTGCAAACAGGGTTTGTATTATTCCTGAAATACACAAGAACTCTTTTTTATGGCGTATGCATTCCATGGGTTAAGTGGTTAAGTCTCCAGTGACAGTTTGCACTCGTTGAACTTTGAGAAAACCTCAAAATGTTGTCTGTCACTTAAGCTATGAAAGCTGACGCTTCGCTAGGAAAAAAATGGTTGGTTGGCGACCTGAACGTAGTAACTACTGTTTGAATAAGCTGTAGTAACGATGTTTAAATCGCCAAACACTTAAGTCGGAATTCAAAGCTCATTTACGGTTTTATTAGATGATTTTGTTGGTCGAACGACTCTTACAGTTACAGCGGTAGTCTACCTGATGTTAACCCAATAACAGACGACAAAATTTTAGACTGATCCACATTCAAAGAAGCTGCAGACGACAATTTCAAATTGATGATTTTTTTATGTATTTGTCTTTTTATCTTCATTTTCCACAATGTTTTCCAAAACCTTTTCTTCAGGGGCGTTATAAGGTTGATTCATTGATTGATTGAATGGGGTGTAACGTCACTTTTTAGAGTATTTCAGTCATATCGCGGCGGCTGGAGCTCTTCACAATGAATTCCTGGTATTTCTCACATCAGTACCACCACTACATCCTTTTCCAACCTCCAGCTGCTATCCCACTCAGGTTTACGATTATCCACCCATTAGTTAGAGACACATATCGGAAAGGATATGTACCGCCGCCGGGGATCGAACCTAGGGTTAGGGTGAAAATTAGGAGTCGATAGCGACTGCGCTATGACGGCAACTGGCGCAAAAAGGAGGGATTTGGTGGGAAAAGATGAAACTCATGTGTGATAAACTGTCAAACTGGAAATTAAAATCTTTGGCGCTATTTTACACAAGGGGTTCCGGATCATCTCTAATAATAAAATCGTTTTATACATGATGAATATGAAATTATAATTTTAGAAATTATGTATCAAATTCCATTGAAATAATCGATAATTGAAACATCAAATGTTTTATCTAAGTATTGATTAGCAATTTCTCTAGCAATATAAAGGGAGGTAATACTCCAAACGAAATATATTTCAATTTCCGGATCGCTTGCCACCAACAGGAAGTTCCCTTACATACTACACTACTTTATTTGGAAAATTGTATGCACAGTATCAAGTAACAAAAACGTAAATTGTTGGTTTACGACCTAAACGTCGTAACTACACTGTAATGATATGGGAATTAACCCTTTCCTGTTTTTCAAAATTTTAGACCTGTCCAAATTGAAAAGGTTTGAAGATGAATAAATTTGAAAAATAACCTTTCAGTTGGGTAGAAAATATTGCTGAAAAAAGAAGAAATTGCTTGTCACAAGCAATTTCTTCTTTTTCTACAATGTTTTCTCAACTATAAAATAACAGGGTCGTAAAAACCAGGGATCCTCTGTTCCCGATCTAAGTTACCTCCCTTTACCATTGCAATGCTATCATGACACTTCGAAACTCATGTCCATTCAATTAACGGTGTACTTAGAAATCTCGTGTTCAGTAACCTGCTAGCCAGACCAAACACGTTGAATATAGCGGAGTTCAACCTTCACTTCCGGTCTTACTGATGAATAATTCGATTGGTCAATTCATTTAAAAAAAAAAAATCAAGAGTCTAAATGTTTTGTCTATTGCATTGAATAAGGCGTGCGAATCGCATCGACACGCTTACAGTTTCAATGACGCACAGTCTTTCAATCGGATGAAGTGAGTAATACGTTATCTTCCGACAGGTGGCATTTTTCAAATACTGACCTATATCTAATTTGAGCATTCTGGGTAGTGTTATTCGTGACAACTCGGCCGACTTCCGTCGAACTACATTCAAAATGACATGCCCAGGAAACGCACGCTTCGAATTTTTGATGTCTCTTCTTGGAGCACAGGTAAGACATGAGTACTTTCGCGATTAAAATTAATTATTTTTCTAATTAATTTTGGGCGACTGCAAAGTTTGATTTCTCCACTATTATAAGTTTTATTGCAATTATCCACTTGCTACTTTTTGGCAATATAATATGGAGTTATGCGTTCGACGTAGTGATATCTATCCCAATCTGGATGAGTGATACGGTCCCGAAGACAGGTCAATCTTCGGAGAATTTGACATGCGCAGACAACGGTGAGTAATAAACCTTTTCACGATAATTCTTGCACATGCGCACAAGCACTTCCGGACGGCAACCGTAATTTCCGCGTAGTATTATTTACATTGAATATATACGAAATGTCATTGAAGCGGGAGACCTTAAAAAGGTTGAGTTAACAATCCGTTACAGATTTAGCAAAATAACATAGAATAGACGTAAAAAAGAAGAAAGAAGATGAGCTGATTACAGAGATAAGATATTAATATGAAAAAGTCAAAGCTTCAGAACGATAGCAGTTTGTGATTACTTACAGTCCAAACTACCAATTATAATCGTTAATTATATCGTATTTCGTTATGTAAACTCCATCATGACATATCAGTCGAAATGAAATTGGTTGCTTCCATTATTAAAACGAGCAATCTCTTTTTTCTACCTAGTTAAATTCCCAATTTTAAGTTTATTAACTTATTAAAATTTCTATTCATTCGAATTTACCTATGTAGATTTTTTATAACCAAAATTTTATTTATAAAGGGATGAGTCAGTTTGTATCCAAAGAAGAGGCCAAAGATGGCCTGTGTCGCTCCACTGGCTGAAATATGTCCACCCATAGAATGTAGTTCATAACCATTATGGTACAGGGCGATCAAGTCATGTCACATGCCACGTATTCTTTCAGCTTTGGGCAATATTTTCTTATTCATTTTTAAGTTAAGTCTGGGATCCCACAAAAAGGGCTAATTTTCAAATTGGAGCAACCATTTAGAGTATGATGGTAGGGGCCTTTAGGTGATGTCACATGCAAAATAATAAAGCTCTACGCCTTTCAGTTTGAGATTAGAAGAGTTTTCAAGACTTCCTTCTTTATTTCTTTGTTATACTCAAATAAAAGAAATAATTTATTTGACTAGGTGATAAATTCAAGTAATTGCTTTATGGATAACCCCTGAAAATAAATTTCTTTGGCTAATGACGAATGAGGACAGTGATATTATTGGAATGTTTGATAGTTACATTCATGTCTGCTTTGACATCAGAAAAAAAACCTTCTGTTCTATTCCCCATTAATGTAACAATCTAGATGCTACAAGGAATCACTCCTGTTTTCTCTATATCATCAATGATTCATCCCCATCATCATAATCATCATAATCATCATCATTTTTTCATTACCAGAAAGCAGAACCATTACACCCATACGCTGTCATCATGCACTCATCATCTATCAATAATCATCCAACAATATCATCGCTATCAATAATATATTATCATTATCAATACAATTACTTATGCAATTAATTCCTTTTTTCCGTTTTCTTGTTTTGTAATATGTATACATGTATTTTTTTTTTGCTCTTCGCGGGCCCATTATGGAAATAAAAATATTCTATTCTATTCTATTCTACAGGGATGGCACAATATAGGGCTAATTTTTAAGTAAGAGCAATACTATTAGAAGTACTTTGCTAAACTATAGGACCATTAGGCCATATCATATGCCAAATATCAAAGACCTAGGCTTTTTAGTTTAGGAACAGGAGATTTTTCAAGACTTTCTTCTTTATTTCTATGTAAAATCAGGAATCTCACAATATTGGGCTAATTTCCAAGTAAGAGCAACAGTTTGAAAGATTTAGGTAGGGGGGCATTGAGCCACGTCACATGCCAAACTACAAAGCCATTACAACCAGTGTTCTTCATGAAATATTATTATTATCTAGAGGAATCTGAAAGAGAACCATCTAGGGAACATTCCTGTAAACTTTGGTTGAGATATGGCCAGTAGTTTCTAAGGAGAAGATTTTTTAAGAAAAAGTCTCCACACTACAGGATGAATTTCATTGACGGATGCACAGAAACAAGACGGACACATCACCATGACACTTTTGGCAAATGGAGCTAAAAACTGTTCTTTTTGCAAAAGACAAATTGATGATATACATATTATGACAATGTAATCCAATTCCATCTGCATGTCAGGATAAGTAAGATTGATTAATTGATTGGTTGCTTGAGGTTTATCGCTACTTAAACAGTATTTTAGTTATATGATGGTTGCTGGTGAACCAAATATGGATTCTTGTCATTTCTCACACCTAAAAAACCCTTAAGATTCAATCTGAGCCTACACATACTCATTCCACTTTGGGGCACTACTTATCATTCACTGATTGTTAAGAGATAAAGGATGCATGTTGCCATGACTTTTGTCATATGTCAAGTAAGAATGTTTGCCTAAATAGAATTCAGACTCACAACCCAAAAGTATGAGTTTACCAGATTAAGTAGGACAAGAGAGGTTATCAAGAAAGTTTTTGTGATGGAGTAAAAACATATATAACCCCAGCAATTTCGGAAAGACAACTTGATGACAAATATTCTATGAAATTTTCCCCCATATCTATCCTGATATGGAATTTGAATAAAAAAAAGTGAACAGATATACAGATGGGCAGACACAGTCATGGCCAAGTTTAGGCCCAGCCCTGCCTACAGCAGACTATGCAAATTAATAGTTTTAAAGAAAAAAGAATACATGTACACATGTACTTCCTTTAGCCCATTCTCTCACACAATTTCTTTTCTTTTTTATGTTCATAAAAAAATATGGAAAAAGCAGAAATTGAACGCAATCCAATATTCGAAAAAATAGTAATGTGCTAATATGCTTATACTGTATCATCAACTATCCGTTTGCCTGAATGGATTGTCTTAACTGGTTTTCACTTGTTTATTGATCGATAAATCAGATCAGGTAAATACATTATAAAAATATTTCCTTATTTTATTAATGTTTAAATCTCTATTTTACCATTCAAATAATATAAGTTTAAAAAAAAATGGTACGAAACATTCGACGTATGGTACGAAATGACTACAGCATGGTACGAAATAGTCCAATGGTGATGTTAGGTGGGTTTTGAGGCCTAGTTATTTTTATTAAGGTGGGCCATTCCGGATCCATCATTGAAATCAATGTGTCTCTCTATCCACTTTTGGTCATTTTAGAATTCCCTTATTAAATTCCCAGACCAATTTTAAGTATGAGAGGTTTTCTAGGAAATAAAATATACAATGGATACCTCCAACACCCCACCAGCCCGCGCAGCCTCTCGCGATTGAGGCACAAGTATAACATAACGCTGTATTTATTCGTTCTATTTATGAAAAAATGAACGTAAATGACTTGGGCTAAGTGGACATATGTGCAGGCTGATCTGATGTCTTCAGGAGATCGAAAAAAAAAAAAAAAAATACAACAAGAACAACAACAAAACCCCTGATCTCTCGCAGCTTGGTTCTATCTATTAGAAATGCAATAAGCTTCACATTGAATACCCATGTTGCCAAGGTAAACAATATTGATTGCCGTCCGGAAGCGTTTCTGCGCATGCGCGAAAATCCGGAATAGAGAAAATACGAAATCGCTTATTTGCCTTCCCATTCGGAAGCCATCCTGTAGTGCCGCGCGGCCCCAGCTAGGCCCTTCAAGAAAGGCGCACTACCCTTTTTTTTTCAATCGCCCTGCCAAATATTAGTTCCCAAATTCTGCCCATAGTCTTAATGGTAGCGACTGCCCTATTCGATTGATAGCGCGTAATAGAATTATAAAATATCATCAAGTTACACGTCGGTGTAAATAAAATACAATACAAGTTTTATTCAGGAAGTAAAGACAAGTTTGCCTATCTCATCACATACACAGAAATCGTTGTCAATGGTGGATAAATAGTTTAAAAGATATAATTTCATCTCACTTAACCCATTCCAACACAAGAAAATTTTAGACTGGTCCAAATTGAAAGAAGCTGCAGACGACAAATTCAATTTGATGGAATTTTATTTTTTTTTTGTCTTTTGGGATAGAAAACAATGTGAAAAATGAAGAAATTGCTTGATACAAGCAATTTCTTCATTTTCCACAATGTTTTCTAAAGCTTTTATCTTGAGGGGCGTAAAAAGGAGGGCTTGTGCAGGAATGGGTTAACCTTTTTTTTTCAAAATCTGAACGATAGAAGGTTTCTAGAGCTTAAAAGGTGAAATAGTGTGCAGATGATTTTTTTTTCAAAATCTGAACGATAGAAGGTTTCTAGAGCTTAAAGGGTGAAATAGTGTGCAGATGGCAATTTACTATCCGTTAAACATAGTGTTAATTCCTTTTCAAGTCGATATTCGGCTTTTTTTGTTTTCAGAAAACATCCGTTTCATTAAAACATCTTGAGTAATTTATAAATCAAGACCAGCACGTGTCTAGTATCAAAAACTAATTACGATCAGTACTGAGAGGGTGTGTGTGTATTTCGGTCGACACTAGCGGTGTCGCGGGATTCCGAAGATCCCTAAAAATTGGAAGCCCGGAAATATCAGGCTAGGGATTCCGTCAGGATCCTTCAATATTTCTCCAGTACAATAGTTCTTAATGTACCGACTAATGCTCCTGTTTTTTCTGTGCTTGTTTTTGTAGAAAACTTTGTGGTTAATGAAGAAATTGCTTGTAACAAGCAATTTCTTCATTTTCCACAATGTTTTCCGAAGCTTTTTTTTTTAAGTTGGGGTTAGACGGACAGGATTGCGTGTCGGAATGAGTTAATGTATATCAAGCAGGGGTCCCTGATTATCTGGAGGAAACCCTGAAGTAATAGGTAGGCATTCCGGTGGGATCCCATTGAAGCACACTTAGTGTCTACCCCTGCATAAGACGGTAAGTTGTTACTGGGGAAAGTGCAAGACTGCCGATTCTTTCACGTGCTCGATAGATCACACCGTCACACGGGGCCTCGATTTAACTTCTCATCCGAAAGGCATTTAGTTTGTTAGGCAATAAGGTCAGCCAGGACTCGAACCCGTAATCTTGAGGTTTGAAGTCAAGTGCCGCTATACCAACTGTGATAATCGGGCTGACCTTGCTGATAGCGGTAAGTCAACAAAGAACAGAACAGAACATATCTTTTATTTACATCCAGGTACATTATTGTACAATATGGACAAATATAATACAAATGCATATAATAAACAATGTAAACACTTCCGGATAGCCAAAATGAAATGACTAATTTATATTTAATAGTTGAAGGCGATGAAAAAAATCTTATATAGTTTTATTTTTATCATAAATATTTTATTATTATTATTAATATTAACGAGGGATAGAAGTTTTTTTTACTAATCTATTTATTATCCATTTATATATTTACTTTTTATGTAATATTTAATATTGCCTTTTTGCCTCCAGGAGCCAGCAACCACAGCTAGAGATAAGCTGTAGTTACAGGCTTCTAGGCATGATTGGTTTACCCGAGTTTCTACAAAGAGGAAATGACCCCCTTTTACCCCCTTATCCGAACAATGCGCGATACGTTATGGAGAGAGTATTTTTCGATAAACTGTGGATGACAGTTAGCACAAACTCGTAAGCCGATTTGCCAGTTGTAAACAAAACATCAATTACCGATTGCCAATTGCTTATGTATGATTATAAACAAGGTACCATGGATAATGATCGAGCTTCATTAAAAATTTTCAGATTCGTTGTAGGGCTCGGAAAAACAACAACAACAACAACAACAAAAACCAACAACAGCAGAGTTTAAAGTCGAAAATCTGTCCTACGATCCGCCTCAATTATTCTTCCTTTGCTGATCTTTTTTCCTTAAATTGTATTTCGGTAGCAATAATTTTTACCTAAATTAGTATAGATTTTAATGCACGAAAATTAAGAGATGAGAAGTTTTGTCATAAAAATCCAGCTGCTTTGTCGACTGACAAGTTTTCGTCAGTTTCTAACAGTGGATTGATTGATTGATTGAGTGGGGTTTAACGACACTTTTAACAGTATTTCAGTCATATCGTGGCGGCTGGAGCACCTAACAATGGATTCCTGGTATTTCTCACACCAGTACTACCACTACATCATTTTCTAGCCCCCAGCTGCTATCCCACTTAGGAGTAGGATTATCCACCCATTGGTGAGAGACAAATGTCGGAAAGGATATGTGCCGCCGCCAGGGATCGAACCCATGACATCCCATGATCAAGGATTAGGAGTCTGGCGCGCTACCAACTGCGCAATCTCGGCGGCTTTCTAACTGTGGATTAGAAGTGGAAGAAATATGAGATAGAATTTACTATGAATATTGTTTTTAGGTTGGTATTTCTTTGATTTACACTTTACCATACAATGACGCTTTCTGGCGACATAAAGAAAGACAACCATAGTGGGAAAAGAAAGGAGAACTCGCTATTTATGATCACCAAAATTGATTTGATGATAATAGAAAAAAAATATAATAGTAAAGAAAAAGAAAGATAATGAACTGTGAGTTATAGAAATAGTCTTTTGTCAAGTTCATAAGATAGTAATTACATCTGAAGTCTTGTTGTAGTTGTGATATTTGTTTGTAGTTTGTAAAGCTATAATTTGCAGAAGAAAATATTTACTGCTTTTGGACAAATAGATGGGAGTCTAGTTTTCCATTCTGGAGAATTATGTACAGTATTGGTACTCAAAATTTCTACTGCCACCTGCCTAAGGAGATCCATTATCTGGTTATTACAGTCTTTGGTTTTGAAAACCAGAACCCTATATTGATCCCCCCCCTCGAAAAAAACACACACACAACACAAAAATCAAAACACACACAACACACAAACAAAACAACAACATCACCATAATCAACAACAACAAAACAGAGTCCATCTTTAAGCCCAATAATTTCAAAAAATCCCTTCTGAGGGAATGGGACCCCCCAACCAACCCCCCTTCTCGTGGCTTCGCGACTCAGAGTGGTCTTTCAGGGTACACTCATCTTGTCCACCATGATTCTAGCTGGTGCACTGAGCATACGCTACATAGAAATATATAGATAAGCGGACACAGTGTAACAACCATGTATATAGTACATTTTGTATTTCATATTGCCCTTGTTGTACAATTGTGATACCTGGGTGAAATAAAAGATTTGTTCTATTCTGTTCTGTTCTAGTTCGAAGATGTTCCATGGATGTATAGGCCAATTATTATTTTGAATTAGCCTTTAGGCCTTTTTAAGCTAATAATGAAGGTTTAGATACATACGCAATCTCTCATTTGTTTCTTATAGGTGATCATCCTCAATGAATTGCTAATCTAATTTTGTCCAAGTTTCTTAAAAGATATCTTAGTTATTTGTGGACTGTCAAGGGAAAAGGGTCATATCGAAAAAGGTTTTGATCTAAAGAACTAGTTGGACTGGGATGAAGTAATTTTGTTTCAACATCACTTTCAGTAGTATTTCAGTAATACCGTGTTTGGTAGGCGCACCAACCAAACAATGGCTTCATGTCATTTTTCACACTAGGGCATGTACATGTTTAACTGCACCATTCGATTTGAACAATTAGCTTCTCATTCAATTTAATAAGCACTTTAACTATCATGTTTCCATCGGTGATAGACAAATGACGTACGGGAAAATGCTATCTTTCTTCCTTGTTTTTTTTCCCCAAACTTGGATCGTGCGCAAGACACTAGAATAGAAAACATTATTAAACGTACTAAGCAAGCCGGTCTGGGCAGGTTGAAAAATAGCATTTTCTACACCAAAATAGCCAGAGGACTCTTCTATGCTAACAAGGTTGTTCACCACCAGTACTTTCAGTGATTTGATTTCTCTTGATGTTAGGAAACACTCAAAAGAGCAGACCCCAAGTAATTCACTTTCTATGTGTAATAATTTCTTCGATTTGCATAACTTTCTGTTCATCGAATAATCACTGATGAATATCTAATATTTAGTTTCGTCTATCAAAATCGGGCTTTCTGATTGGTCGAAAAAATATTCACAACTCCATGAAAAAAATTTGAGCGCGCAGCTGATTTGTATGCATCCGCAAAAATAGTCGCATACAAAAAATTATCGAAAATTGTAAAGTTTTCACTTTTTTCGAACGATACTATTAAATCATAAGAACAAGAACAACAACAACAAAAAAAAACTGATGAAGAGAATATTTTTGTTATCTATTAATTGATTCAATCAATTCCCGCAGATCGACGCTTTTGGGACCCAAAATAATAATAATAATAAAAAAGCTGTGGAAAACTCTGTAGAAATGAATAAATTGCTTGTACCAGCAAATCATTCATTTTCTACATTGTTTTCTATATCTAAAAGCAAAAAATAATTCAGAATTCTTAAAAGAAAAAAAAAAAAAAAAAAAAAAAATTGTCGTTTGGAATATCTTTGAATTTGGACCAGTCTATTGTGTCATGTGTTAATGGGATAAGACAAAAATGTCTTAATAATAATAATAATGATGATAAAATAAACTAATAAAAAATATAACTTAATCTCTAGTTTCCTTTCGAATTCTCATCAACATAAAAGCGAAGGTGCAGCTATTGCATAATAATGACCAATCGCTTGCCCCTCCCATTGACTCCCTAGGCTCCGCCCATTAACTCCAACAGGAAGTTCCGCTTCGATTTTTAACAAATTTATTTTGCAAAATCTATTGCCAGTAGCATCTAACAAAAAAGTAAAATGGCTGATTGGTGACATAAACGTCGCAACTACAGCTTGAATAATCTGTAGTTACGACGTTTAAGTCGCCAAACCATAATAAACGTAAACAAAAATGGCGCCAATGTCATAATTGATAAGGTCAGGTCCGGGCTGAATAAATTATTTGATTGGTCGGTTTATTTCATGATTGATAGCCGCGATTGGTCAATTGGCAATGATCACCAACGGAATTTATGAGATGCTTAGCCCCCTGGTATGATTTTTCAGTAGGGGTCCAACCGTGATTCATAAAAATCACTAAACTATCCCATAGAGGTTCCTGAATACGAACGCGCAAGATCACCTGGTAAGAGCAAGATCATCACCCGGACGAGCAGTATCAGCGGACACGAGCGGACTGTTATGATACATATTTAAGCCCATTAACAGACTAGCCGCCGTCATAGTGCAGTCGGTAGCTCGTCGGACTCCTAATCTTCAATCATGGGATGTCATGGGTTCGATCCCCGGCGGCGGCACATATCCTTTCCGACATTTGTCTCTCACCAATGGGTGGATTATCGTAAACCTACGTGGGATATCAACTAGAGGCTAGGAAAGGATGTAGTGGTAGTACTGGTGTGAGAAACACCAGGAATCCGTTGTTATGTCCTCCAGCCGCTGCGATATGACTTAAATACTATTAAAAGTGACGTTCAACCCAAATCAATCAATCAATCAATCAATCAATCAATCAATCAATCAATCAATCAATCAATCAATCAATCAATCAATCAATCAATCAATCAACCAATCAATCAATCAATCAATCAATCGAACAATCGAACAATCGAACAATCGATCAATCAACATTGGGATAAGTATCATGACGATGACGCCCTAAAACGCACTTAATTTTTGACAAAATAAACCGCACGTTTGGAAGAAAACACTTTGGCAAAAGGGCGGCGAACTGCTCGGCGTCATTAGTGATTTCTCCTAGGAAGTTATTCCAGAAATTGCTGAAATTCAGCAAGTCATGACCCCTACTGTAACCGCTAACCTGTCCAATAAATCTTTTTGAAATGCTGGTATTGGTCATTTTACAAGGCAATTAAACCTTGGGTGCAACATGTATTATGTTAAATTGTTCTCTGAGTCAACTGAACAGTCAAATACAAACTGATTTTATTTCAAATTTTACATATGACTGTAACGCACGTGTATTAACCCATTACTATATGATATAATTTTAGACTGTTCCAAATTGATTTAAAAGTGCAATGAAATTGAAAAATAAGCAAAAATTTGGTAAAAACATTGTGAGAAAAAGTGCAATTGCTTTTACAAGCAAGCAATTTCTTCAGGACCTCAAAGGAGGATTGTTTGATTATTAGTAAAAGAAATTTCTTATACTGATTTATTTTGCTTTGTCTTTCCTTTAGAGACAAAATTGGTTGCATATCATTTGGAACTATTGTAAAAGTATGAGGAAAAACTTATAGAACGTTTTTTTTCTTTTAAACGATATTTCTTTATAATCGTTATTCCATACAAATCAATGCATATACACTCATTGCTGTTTGATATTGGCTAATCCTAGTTAGCTGTGTCAGTAACACGTTGTGCTCTAAATTCTGGGGTCTTGCGTTTGAGCCCTGATTCTGTCAATATTCTGTTCAAAGGCATTGCGAGATATGTCATTTATCTCTCATCATTGGGCGAATGGCAAATAGTGCATCTCTACTGGAATGAGCAGCCGACAGCTCAGAAAGAATGATGTGGATGCACTGGTGTGCGAAAAGATGGGAAGCCATGATTAGATGCGCCAGCCTCCATGATATAACTTAAAGTACTGTTGAAAGTGGAGGTAAACCACATACATTTAACCAATCTGCTTTGATTTTGGGATTGAAAAAAATCAGATGAAGCAAATCATATAAATTCTGGTGTAAGATGAAAGAAGAATTGTGAATTTAAAAAGATAGAAATGTAATGAGAAAGAGAGAAATTTCCCAGGACATAGTTTTAACATATATACAGTAAACTTTCAGTTGGTTGGATGAAAAATTCCCATTTAAAAGGTCCCCTGTTGGGGCACATATTCTTTCCGACATTTGTCTCTCACCAATAGTTGGATAATCGTAAACCTAAGTGGGATAGCAGCTGGAGGCTAGGAAAGGCTGTAGTGGTAGTACTGGTGTGAGAAATACTAGGAATCCATTGTTAGATGCTCCAGCCGCTGAGATATAACTGAAATAATTTTAAAAGTGGCGTTAAACCCAATTCAACCAATCCAGTTTAAAAGGTCTTGCATTTTTGTACTTGATATGCAACCCCTATGATACCTGTATGTCAATCTATAATCACTTGTCCAAAAAAAAAAAAAAAAAAAAAGTCTTTTAAATTTTTACCAGATATAACCCATTCCCACGAATTCCTCCTTTTACGCCCTTGCGAAAAGAGTTTTGGAAAACATTCTTCAAAATGAAGAAATTGTTTGAACAAGAGGACAATGATGATCCTAAATCGCTCACCCTTGGCATCTGCAATCTACAGTACTTTTTTAGCTCTACTATTCGACGAATGTGGGGCTATTCCAGTCACTCGGGTGTTGGGTCAGCGTCGGCGTAATGGTTTGGTTATACCTTACGTGCACATGTCATATCTCAGTTTCTACTATTGTGCTATTTCTCTGAAACGTTGCACATGTTTTTGTGACAATAATATCACCCTATAAGCAAGGTTCATTACTTTGACAATCATTTTAGAGGAATTTTAACCCTATTCGGACTTGGAAATTCTTGGTTAAACCTTACGTGCAACTGTTATATGTTTTTAATAACTCTCTTTATACTAATGCTATTGCTTTGAAACTTTGCACATGCTTTTGTGACCATCATATCATCTTCTAGACAACTACATTTATTACAGTGGCGTTTCCAAATTTTGGACCTATAGGGTTTGGACGTTTTGATCCAAGGGGTATGATTTTTAACAAGAGGAACATGATGGTCGATTGCCGTAAATCGCACAATTGAAAAAATCTTCGTCTTAAATATAGGGCTTAGAGAATTCATATTAAAAGCACAGCATACTATTATTGTTATCTACCATGTTTCTTGAAGTTATACCCCTTTCACAAATATGGCCCTTCGCAAGGCATCCAAAGTTATGAAAAATCCTCGATAGGAGTATGTTCAAATATCTTCCTCTTCCAATGTATAAGTTGTAATGCCTTCAAATTTGGTTTATAGTACGTCCAGATTGTTCTCTACCAAAGTGGTAAAATTATACCCAATGGGTCAAAATAAGTTTTGGTAAAATGCTCAATTAGAGCAAATTCAAAGTCTTCTCCTTTTAACACTGGTCCACATTAAAAAAAAGTTGCAGACGGTGATAAAAGTTTGATTGAAATTTAAAGACAAGGATTTTTTAGGGTAGAAAACATTGGGAAAACATAGAAATTGGTTATAACTGCTAAGTTCTCCCTTTCTCACAATGTTTTTAAACCTATTTTCCTTGAAGATGTTAAAATGTGGGATAGTTTGGTAATAGATTAAACTATAAAGCCATGGGCATTCATATTTATTGTATAGCATTACTCGATAGTTTTGTACGATTATACTAAAAAGTTCTGTTATTTGTAGATGCCTCAGACGAGCGATTTAAGACCATCGTGGTCCTTTTGTTTTATTGTTGGGGTGTCGTTTTACTTTCACTCTTTGTTTCTTGCAGTGAAATTATTTCGAAAACATACTCAGTCACTGAGAAATTACCGACCAGTTTATATTCTACTGTTAGCGGTCATGAGACTGTCTGCTAGTGGTATTTATTACGGACGATGGTCCAAACCCAAATTCCAGAGAAGGTGTTAATAACTTTAATGGGTTGATATTTCATCCCCCCCCAGGACCTTAAAATTTGGCAGAAAATCGAGATAGGAATAACTTCCTATGACTGAATACGCCCGTAACAATACCAGTTTAGGACAAACGGGCATGGCAACAAGCGTATGTTGTCGTCGACAACTTTATCGTCACCACACTTTTATTTTTGAAAGGTATTGTTTGTATACAGTAGATCTACTATTCATAGTTTACCGACTATAATTCGTATTAGCTCTAGAAAATGGTTTTGATGGCATTCTTTGTTAATGCTCGGCATCCATGCTAGTAATATTCTTAAGGGTATGACAAAACCTTCCAGGGTGGATGCCCAGTCTGAAACCTAGAATTAAGGCCACAGAAAGGTCAAAGGTCAAATAGGTGCGCTTTCATATCATAATCGTCATTGTGATATTTTCAATTGCTATACATGCTGTATTATTAATTCTAATTGTGCTAAATTTTCTGAAAACTGCATTAGAGACATTATTTTATTGAAAAGACGACTTTTTATGCCCTCGCATCGATAAATCGGAGGCATAATGTTTTACCGGTGTCCGTCTATCTGTCCGTCTGTCTGTCTGCAAAAGTTAACCTGCCAAATAAACATTTTCCTATAACTTCAACCCCAATTAAGTTAGAATGCTAATATTTGGTAAGTTGATAGGTCTCAACAAGGCGCAACTGGGGAAGGTCATTTCATCAAGGTCAAGGTCAAAATTTTAACCCTTTCCCTAAAACGTTACTCAAAAACTTAATCACCAACTAAACATTTTCCTATAACTTCATCCCTAATTAAGTTACAATGCTAATATTTGGAATGTAGATAGGTCTCAACAAGGCGCAACTGGGGAAGGTCATTTAATCAAGGTCAAGGTCAAAATTTTAACCCTTTTTCCTAAAACATTACACAAAAACTTAACCTGTCAACTAAACATTTTCCTATAACTTCAACCCCAATTAAGTTAAAATGCTAATACATGTATTTGGTATGTAGATAGGTCTCAACAAGGCGCAACTCGGAAAGGTCATTTCATCAAGGTCAAGGTCAAAATTTTAACCCTTTTCCCTAAAACATTACACAAACACTTAACCTGCCAACTTAACATTTTCCTATAACTTCAACCCCAGTTAAGTTACAATGCTAATACATTGTATTTGGTATGTAGATAGGTCTCAACAAGGCTCAACCGGGGAAGGTCAATTCATCAATGTCAAGGTCAACATTTTAACCCTATTACCTAAAACAAAGAAAAACAAGATGTGTTTGTGAAACACCATGCCCCCGAAACAGGAATTCTTTAGAAACGGGTGATTTTTATTTTATTATTTTTTTTTTCCTTTTTTTATTACATTTAAGCTTTGAAATTTGTATCAACACATGTTTTGAATTCTTTTAATATCAACCCATTACCAGACGGCATTATTTTAAACTGGTCCTAATTGAAAGAAGTAGCAGAGGTCTATTTAAATCTTATGAAATTTTAGTTCTTTCAAATGTCTGGGTAGAAAACATTGTGGAAAATGAAGAATTTGCTTGTGACAAGCAATTTCTTCATTTTCCAAAATGTCTTCCAAAACTTCCTGGGGACGTCTAAAAGCGTCACTGAGTGGGAATGGATTAAGAAGAGTTCTTGACTTCTGTTCAATAGTTTTGTTATTAGCCTCTATAAAGGAAAATGACACTTATCTAATTACCCTGTGCACACTGCTAGCCACTGTACCAGTAAATACAGCGCTACAAAGCGACAATTTTGTTTACCAGACGCTAGGCGACGTTTACTCTTTCTACATTACAAACCATATCACTTTCTTGAAGTCAAAAGATTTTTATATTCTGATAAGGTGATAAATTTCTTGCAAACAGTTATGTTTTCGTGTAAAATGTGTTACTCAGACCTGATTATACAATTCATCATTATATCCTGCTGATTTTATGCTAGTTAGCAGTTAATATTCAGTGATTTCAATCTTCAAATGTTTTTGATTAAAATCTATCTTTAATAATTCAGAATTCAAAGTTACACTAATCTATGCATGCAATGCAGCAGGATGTGCTAATCCTTCATGACTTCAAGCAGCCTTGGAAGCTATCGAGTACGTGGAATCAGTGCAATTTCCACTGGCCGATCCTGAATACACTTTTAAAAGGTCTCCTACAAACATGTTTCTGAAAGTAGTCACATATGGACAATTATTAGAAGGTGTGTGGTAATATAAGCTGTATTCCAGAAACTGTAGCATGTATATGACATTTATATGAAGCATTGTATTTCATCATGTTTACTGGCGGTATTGTGTTATTTCTTTGTTTTGAATTGCGCCGGGGCGCTTTTGATACGCCCGAAGGGTCGTATTATGTTATGGCCCCGGTCGTCTGTCCGTCTATATGTCCATCTGTCTGTCCGTCCGTTAGCAAGTTTTTGTGTGCGCAACTCCTTCTAAACTATCAATGGGAATGAGCTGAAACTTGGCACAATTACTCCCCATGATGTATAGTTGTGCATTAGACCTTTGAAATTTAAATCGCTCCAGTCCAGCTTGAGTTATCTTGAATAATCTGCCCTTGAATTGAACGAAAAAACCCTTTATTTCTTGTGAGCCTTATTTCTCCTACATTTTGAATGGGAATGAATTGAAACTTGCCACAATGACTCTGTTTGATTTCTAGTTGTGCTTAGGACTAAAATTTGTTTGATATGTCAAGTTGTTACTGAATTACCTGCCCTTTACTTAACAATATAGCTTAAAATTACAGGGTTTTTTTTTGTGTGTGTGCACAACTCCTAAAAATTCTATGGATTGAACTGAATCTTGCCATAATGTATCTCTGATATCTAGTTGAACATAAGACTCGCTTCAGAAATTAAAAAAAGCTTGGGTCTTTCTTGAATGATCTGCCCTGGAATTGATTGAATTCAAATGTCAAGGTCATTTTGAGCTCTGAAAAACCTAAACTCAACCATTATGATTTATTTGTCAAGATCAGTTCTTCAAGGTCATATTTTTATTGCTTGTGGTGATTACTTTCTGTTGAAACTTGTTTCAAGGTCATTGGTCAAGGTCATTTTTTATGTCAATTTTATTCAAATGATAGAATTTAACTATGGTACATAATGTTAAATGATAAGTTATTATAAAGCTGTCTTGTTTCTCAAGTGTAAACAGTATTATTCAGGTGATAAGATCTTTTTTTTTTTTGACAAAAATCATTAGCTATCTTTCAAACTAAGGTTACTGATAAACCAAGGTTACTGACAAGCCCCTGTGGGCGTATATGCGCCGCTCTGCGAAGCTCTTTTTAGCAGATATATGGTAAAGTTTTACCTGTAAATATCAATTGAGGGGCTGAGGTAAGCATTGGTTTCATTTTTATTCTCCGCCGTTTCAGCGAAGAGGATATAGTAATGATCTCTGTTCGTCATTCCATCTTCCGTCATTCTGTCACTAATCTTGTCGAGAGCATATCTCCTAAAGTATAAATGCTATCAACTTGGAACTTCATAGGTGGATAAAACCCATTTAGGAGAAGTGCAGTGCACAAGAACCACAACTCTTGCTTTCATAATTTCGGATTTATTGCCATTTTTTATTGTAAAGACTTAGATTTTGTCCGAGGCATATCTCTGAAAGTATCATAGCTATCTACTTGAAACATTAAGGTGGATAGATCTCATTGAGGAGAAGTGCAGTGAACAAGGATCACAACTCTTGCTTGAATATTTTTTAACGGTTTCATGGGTCATGGGTCAAAGACTTAGATTTTGTCTGGGGCATCTCCTAAAGTATAAATGCTTTCAACTTTAAACTTCATAGGTGGATAGATCTCATTACGGAAAAGTGCAGTGCACAAGAACTACAATTCTTGCTTGCATTATTATTGAGTTATTGGCTTCAGTTTAATATCAAGCTTTTACAGCGGGGGACGGCCATGTCCGACAAGGCTCTTGTTACTTATTTGCATTTGATTTTGTTCCTATTGTCATAATATTAAAGATGAAAATAATGTACAATGAACATCAGTTGCATGCATTTGCAAGTTTCACACATTTGAACGTACTTTACCCATGACCTCATTCTGACCTGAAATTCGAAACAGACACAAAGCAAGCAGTGCTTGAAGTAGACTAGAATAGCTACCTTCAGTTACATGAATGCCTTGGATAAAATGTATGTAATAACAATCTTTTTAATCATGTTCAATCAAAGTTTTGTTAAGTATTGTGCTTTATTTAGTAATTGGCCATAGCGTTTTTTTTAACATAAATATGGTAAAATTCTGTTTGAAAATGACAATATAGGCTCTAGGGTAAGCCTCTGTTCATTCCTGATTCAATTTATTTGATTTCGTTCACATTGCTTTCATTATGTGTTGACGCAAATAAATTTGGTTTAGCTACAAGCCATTTTTTCTTGATTTTTGAACTCATTGACCTTTGACCTCACTGTGACCTTAATTCAAAAAATCACGCTGGGCATCCACCCCTATCTTGTTTGTAATAGTCTAAGGAACAATTCTAGCATGGATGCCGAGCATTAACAAAAAATGCCATCAGGAGTCATCGTAGGATTTAAGGGAGGCAGACTATCAGGCTATGTTACCGTCAGAAATTGCATATTCCGCGTATTCTGGAATACGCAGCCAATGAAAACGTTCGCGTTACAGAAACACAGAACTCAACAATATTTGTATTCTTACTCTTTTAGGAAAGGTTTACTTAAAAGATTTGCATATAAGTCCTACAATTCTTTTATCATTCAAGTTATATCAATTTTATTTATTAAAAATATCATTTTAATACAGAAATATCATATTTGAGAAAATAGTCAACATTTTAAGATGAAAGATGTATGTATTTTTTTTTTTCAAATCAAAGGGAAGTAATATCAAAACGAACTTTGTAAAGAAGACAATTACTGTACTAGCGGTTTTTAGCTAGCTGAGAGAGAGAGAGAGAGAGAGAGAAAAAAGAGGTCTCATTAGAGTTCAAACGAGTGCAAACTGTCACCGGAGGCTAAAGCACTAAATCAATTGAATGCTAACGCTATAAAAAGTAGTTCTTATGGGTCTGATCAGAGTCTTCACTATGTGCATTGCTCTGTTTAGCCACATGAGTTAACTTTATTCAAATTTCAGAGGACTCCTTCAAAAGCATGTTATTTAACACATTCCCACTCAATCCCGCTTGTTCAGCATCTCAAGAAAAAAGTTTGGAAAACATTGTGGACAATGAAGAAATTGCTTGTGGTTAGATGTAGAATTTGGAGAAGGCGGTATATAAAGATCATACTATTGAAAATAAAGTGAACCCCGCCTTCAATTTTTTTTTATTTTTTAAACAGAGGCAGCGCTGATTTCTGTTTTTATGTTTCGCTTCAATTTACCGAAATGGTTTATGGTTTAAACTTATTGATAATAATATTACCGGTAAACTTTTAAATTTGATTCGTTCGGTATACAACGATGTTAAATTGTGCGCTCTATTTCAGAGCTATATATACAATTATGACGTCGGTTTCTTACAAGGTGTACACTTTCCAGTCATTCAAGTTTTTAGCGGTTTTGTAGGACAAAACCGGTATTTCACATCGATCAACCGGAAACAAGTTTTTACGAATTTTCTACTCATTTCGACGCATGCTCATAAACTTGAAGTGAAAATCTATGTGACTGCCTCCATCTTGTTTCATCGCTGATGAAGAAAATAACTTACTTGCCGAATGCCAACAGCCTCCTTTTAGTCATGGATATCAAGGAAAATGGTTTGAAAATTCCACTTAATATATCCATAGTATTAATTGTCTAATGAACCGTGTAAATGAGAGAAATAATCTCCTCGCGTTTCAAGATAGAATCTAGGTCAGTGGTTAGTGGAGTAAACAAACACCAAACCCTGTCTGTTAGTTTTGACCTGGCTGGACTGAGCAAATTTACATCCCGTGTACGCAGTATATGTAACAAGTTATAACCCTGTTATAGTTGCGATTCAAGCGCCTATTTAACCCCAACGATTTAAATACCCATTTGCCTCTCGAATTCGACTATATCTGTAGTACGTAGTAATAATATGCACGAAAGCAAAAAGAACTGAATGTAAGTTTTGATTGCTTTACCTTTTATCATTTAACCTTTTACCACACAACCAGACATTTTCACCCACTGATGAAATAATATTAAAGAAAAAGTTGTGGTTAAATCAAAATAGCGATTTCGGTAAAAAGTAAAAGGGTCATGATTAATTGAATGGGGTTTTAACATAACTTTCAGGTATTTCAGTTATGTCGGGGCGGCTGGAGCTCCTAACTATGGATTCTTGGTATTTCTCACACCAGTATTACCACTACATCCTTATCGAGCATCCAGCTGCTCATCCCTCTTAGGTGTACGATTTATTTACTCATCTTAATGATACATGTTTGCATTATTGAGCGCGGTTACTAATAAGCCAGCAAAACCGCTCTCAGGACTTTCAGTCCTTTGATTTATGTACTTTGACCTGTTTTCATTGTCGTCGTCATTTTATGAGTTATTGTGGAGAACGGGAGAGGTTCCACTGAATTTGAATGAATAAATGGACCATAACCCTTTCATTTTTAGCGAAAAACCACCTCCGTTTATATTTGGCTTTATGCACGACAACTGTAAAAACATGGAAAAAATCATTTTTTACGTGTCGCCAAATAGAGTGACTAATTTTTAAGGCAGTCATGTAGCTACCTTTATAATAACGTTAAAATATTCCATACTCAAAAGTTATCTGATATCTTTGAAAAAGACAATAAAACATCTAAAGGTTGAAACAACTGTCCGTTTATCATATATTCTTAATAATATAATGTCGCCAAAATTGGTTTTAACATCCGTTATAGCTTTTAGTATCACAATATAAGGGAAGATAAATTGCCTATAAATCATATATGTATGTTTTTTCATTCTCTATTATGTGATTGTGAATATCGTAAAAAGCAAAACTCATGAAATCGAGTGGTAAATTAAGAGGGTTCCATTGAAGTTCTGAAGGTAGAATTTAGACAAATTCCCTGTTAACCTCTGTGACCGTTATTTTATATTAATATATAGAAGATAGAGGTCTGAATTCTGAATAGCCTATATAGAATACTAAGCAACCTTTGTGGCACGAACAAAATTGAAATAAAATAGAATATTTTTTTCTATAAAAAGTGCCTAAATTCTAACATCCGTTATCATTAACTTCAAGGACTAAAATCGAAACTTTTTAGGGGGAATAATAGTAAAGTTCACGCTGTGTTGCATTTAACGTTGCCGCTGACGAAACAGGAAGTACGTCATAGCGTCTGAAAGGCATCAATTTCTAAGATTTTTAGTAGAATTTAACCGATTTGCAGCTATCTAACTAAGGTAGGTGATTTTAATTTCTTAATTAGAGTTATTAGTACTTCGGCTGTAGTGAAAGCAACGATTGGGCATTTAAAATCACTGTCAGTTTAAAGAAAGGTGTTGTGTATATTTCAAAAGTTGTATTCCAAAAACGATAGTAAGTTTTGATAATACAGCATGCTTTGGTGTTTGTTTGTAACGGATGTTAATAATTTTACATGATTTATCTGAAATCAGTTAATGCCTTTGCTCAAAGCTTTATAACTAATATTAATTACGAAAAGTTATGACTTAAACAAATACATAAGGAATTACGACCTAAGAACAATATATTTTGAGCCATTTTGAAATTATAAAGGGTAGTTAGATTGGTTCGGTAACGGATGTTAAAGTGTTTAAACACCTTGATATATACCGAATGCAAATCTTACACATATTTATGTATGATATAATATGAAGTAGAAATACATTAGTTAAAACACTACTTTGATTATGCTAGTCAACAAATGCATCTGGTGATGGAAGGACTGTTTTTACATGTAACGGAAGTTAACATTTAAGCCATCTTGTTTTTTTTTACTATTTATATATTTATCCTATTTATACCTAAAAGAACTAAAATGAATCATAAAAGATGATATGTAATTTATTGAAAAATTAAGGTTTCAATGGAAAGGTAGTCTGAAACTTGTGTTTTAAAGGTCGGATACTACATCTCTTATCTTTAACATATCCTTCATATGATATTACATAAACCGAAAGAATCATGTAAATTAAAGCTATACACAAACACAATAGATTCTAGAATTATGATCAATATCGATACGATCATAAAGCTGTAATTATTTCGATTAAATAATGACTGACTTTATCTAATAAAGTATTTCAATTTCTCACAGAATGCCCCTGTCTCGAGCAGAAATACAGAGAAAATACAGGGAACGGAAAAAAGCAGAATCAGAATCGTTTCTTAAGAAAGACAGAGAAAGAAAGAGAAAGGCTTATGTCCCAGTTGCGATGTTAAAACAGGAAGAAGTTAAGAAAAGGAGAAAAGAAACTTTAAAGCGTGTAAAAAAACACTATCAAGAGAAGAAAATAAAGATATTTCGGACGACTCAGCCCAAATAAATAAACAGCCACATACAAGAAACAATAAAGGAAGTTCAAAGCTGACAGTCGCTTTGGATTTCAAGAAGAACCCTAAGTTAGCACACAATTCAAAAGCGAAATATTTAAAAAACAAAGTGAGTTGTCTTACAATGAAGAATGAAAAGCTCCTTCGCACAAAGAAAACCCTACAAAGAAGAATTCAGAGAAAAACAAAGGTTCAAACGAGAGAATTACCAAACCATACACCATTGAAGATGAAACTCTAACACCAAAGTCAAAGACAGACAAAGAAATGAGAAATGCCAAACTAACCCCTAGAAAATACAAAGATATAAAAAAGAGACTTCTATTCTTGAATGTTCTAGAGAAGGAAGTTAAAGAGAAAAGGGTTCAAATGAAGCTTGTTGGATTGAATATAGCCAAAAAGTATAAGCCAGTTAAAGCATTTGGAAAGGTTGTGGGGAAAGACAGAAGAAGTCTCTCAAGAAAACAAAGCACAAAGGCAGCAAATACTTTAAAGATCAAAGTGAATGCTTTTTATGAAAGGGAAGACAATGCTGTAACTATGCCCGGTAAGAAAGACACTGCTACCAAAGAAAAAGTACAAAAGAAGATTCTGACCGATTACTTGCACAACTTACATGCAAAATTCCTATTAGAGAATTCAAATACCAAAATATCAAGATCAAGATTTTCCTTAATGAGGCCTAAACACATAATGCCAGTTAATTTTTCTAGTAGAAACACCTGCTTGTGTTCTAGACATCAAAACATTTCACTTAAACTTCAAAGTTCAAGACATATTTAGTACAAAGAATCCAGATGAATTTATGAAAAGGTATGATGACAAGGCTATTGAAGAACATTTGAACGGTATGGAGAGAAAAGAAGTGATATTCACAGAGTGGAAAAAGCTAGAGGAAAATGGAAAAATGAGATGGAAGCAGGTACAGACCAATATGCTGAAAGAAGAGTTTAGTACCATGTTTACTACAGATATAGTACATTTCAGACAACACGTTGACAGGGTGAAGAACCAGTACTCACAGATGAGAAAATTGCGGGAGAATTTAGAAGATGGACACGTTTTAGTATTGATGGACTTTGCTGAGAATTTTACTTGTACAGCTCTTGATGAGATGCAGTCTGTCTACTGGACTAGCAATCAAGTTACTCTTCACACAACTGTGACATGCTTCCCAAAATCTGTAGAAAAATCTCACCAAAGTTTTGTTGGCATATCCGAAGTAAATATGCACAACAGTGAGATGGTTGTTGCGATGATAAGCGAGATGGTTCCTTTGTTAAAGACAGAATACCCAGATATTACATGTGTGCATTATCTTACAGACTCGCCGACATCACAGTACCGAAATAAAGGTATTTTCAAATTCATTACTGAACATAACACAATGTTTGGCATAAATGCTAGATGGGATTACCTGGAAGCAGGCCATGGTAAAGGGCCATGTGATGGACTAGGAGGGAGCGTCAAGAGATCAGCAGATATGGCCATTAAACAGGGTAAAGCTGTCATCCAGAATGCATCTGATTTTTATAATTGGACCCAGAATCTAGTTGAGACTGAAACAAGTGTCAAATATTATTATGTGAACAAGCAAAGATTTCAATCTGCAGCTGATGATGTAAATACATTGAAGACAGGTGTAAAAGCTATACCGGGCACATTAAAGATCCATTCGGTTGTACCAGTTGGGCCAAATAAAGTGGCAACAAAAGAAATTAGTTGTTACTGTCATTTGTGCTTGCTTTCTCCAGAAAACTCTTCGTGTGCTGGCTGGACACTACATGAACTGAAAAATAAATCCAAAGATGATGTTGAAGATGCAAATGACACTACAAATTCTGAAAATAACTCCTTCGTCAGTACAGCGTTAACAAATGTCCTTGTTTTAGATGAAGGGGATTTCTGTGCTGCTGTTTTTGAAGAGGAATGGTACATCGGAGTCGTAACAGAAAAACGCGAAGCCGAAAAGAAGATAAATTTCATGGAAGAGGTTGGAAAGCTTGGTGATTCATTCAAATGGCCTGTCAAGCGCTATGAAGTGTGGATTCCTGTAAAGGACATAATGATGAAAATACCTAACCCAATTCCGTCTGGAAGAAGTAAACGAATTTATAAACTAGGTCTAGAAATAATTGATATGATTGAAAGAGTTTTTGAGGGGAAAGTGTAGATCTAAATAGCGCATTTTCAGTGTAAACAATTAACTTCCGTTACCAAATCAGAAAGTTTAAAAAGTAAGATAAATATTGAGTTTCAGTTGTGTTTTTTCTTATCACTCATCTATAATTCAGAACAGAAGTGGTTAAAATGCTAATTTGGACAACTATGTCAACCATTTATTGATAAAAATAGTACTTCTTTGTTGGTTGTATAGGATTTTTTAAGCATTGGGCGATATTACTTAGATACACAGTTAAGATGTTATTTTTCTTTGAGTTTAATAAATTTATAACAGTTCCTGTGCATTGTATTTACTTATATTTCTCATTGTCTCAGAAACTCGAAACATTTCCCATACATGATTTTCCTTTAACATCCGTAACATTTGACAAGACATTTTAGAATGATTAGTATTAACAAAATGATTGAAAAATCCAGAAGAAAATCAAATACAAGTTTAAAGGACATATTAAACTAATTATCTAAGCATGTGATCAATCCATATTGTCTCACGCATGTTAAGATAATTAGAAAGAATAAAATCTAAATTTGCAGAAAATAAAGTTATGTATATCAGCAGCCTAAACTTGATCAGTTTTCAAAGAAATCGATTGAGATAGACTTTATTCCTTTGCATATGCCTTCAAACTAGTATAACCTGATACTTATTTTAATGTCTAGGTAATCGGTTTCACACAATTTGAAGTTAAAGATGGTGATTTGACAAATTAACCTCCGTTACATGAAGAAACAGTAGGTAAACAAAAACGTTGATATTCCAAAAAACGGATGAACGTTATGAAAAATAATTTTAAAATAGTATTGTGAACATATCATTCTTTGTTATTGGCTATTTTTCATGAAACAATTAAGACATCATTTTTTCAACTATTTACAATTTTTGAAAGTACATAAAAAACAGGAATGACTGTTTCGCCGATCTTATTTGCTCTATTTATAAATGACATCGAGCTCTTTTTAATGCAAAATACTACAGATTGTTTTAGTATAGGTCAGTTGTCGATATTATTATTACTTTTTGCTGATGATTCGGTTTTAATATTCGACACAGCTCTAAAGGACTACAAGACTTATTTAATGCTTAAATGCTTTTGAGAAATACTGTGATAAGTGGAAACTTAAAGTAAATGTTGACAAAACTAAAATAGTTATTTTCAATCGCAGTAGAAATTCCCGCAATAATTTTAGTTTCACCTACTCCGGAAATGATATTGAACTCGTGACTAAATTCAATTATTTAGGCTTGGTTTTTAGCACTAATGGATCCTTTTTTGATTCTCTTAACCCTAGACTGGTGAACCTGTCCCATCTGCGCTGCTCTCCGATATTGTATCGTCAGATTAGGACAGGCTCGCCAGTCAATCTTAACCCTTGTCATGCTATATAAATTACCTTACTGGATTGCTGTCAAATCAAAGGGCTGAAAGCACTGATAGAACTTGTTGTTCGAAATTAAATATTTTTATAGAAATCAACTTCATAAACAACTCTGGCGGGAAAAATACAAGCAGGAGGTATAGACTAAGATCAGCCTGCACATAAGTGCAGTCTGATCTTAGTCTACACCTCCTGCAAAAACCGGGATATTCCGGGTTCAGCATGACAAGGGTTAAGAACTTTAAACGGAAAAGAAACACGATCAGTGAGTGAATTATTGTACTTTACAAAAAACAAAGATGTCCCTTTATTAAACGTTTAACAATCAAATTGTAATTCAGCCATTTGTGGGGGATTAGGCAGATATCTCCTTCATATTAATATAAAAATTAGAATAATCAAATACTTTGTCAAATTATTTTCCGAAAAAAATCTAATTGTATCCTGCATGTACTTATAAATAAAAAATCTAACATAATCAGTTCAAATCTTTGGACTTTCAAAGTGAAAGAATTACTACAAAGGACTGGATTTTATGATGTGTGGTTATTTCAAGAATCAGTCAATTTAATGGCATTTTTGCCTATTCTTCGTAACAGATTACTCGATATATATATTAGTGAATGGTTCAGGATATCAGCAGCCGAACATCTTTATTAATTTTCAGAAATTTAAAAGATAGTTTCTGTTGTTCTGCTTATATTATCAAAATGAATTTACCAGCTTATCAGCCCACCAGCTTTTAATTGAAACGGGGCGCCATAGAATCATTACCAGAAACGAGAGAATATGTGAACTATGTAACTTGAATCAGTTAGAAGATGAATTTCACTTTCTTTTAGTTTGTCCGGCATATAGATAAATTAGGAAATTATATTTGAAAAAATATTATCACAATAAACCGAATATGTTAAATCATAGAATTGTTGAATTCAGAAAAAGAATGGGGGTTTACGCCGCTTTCAACATTCTTTCAGTTATATCGCGGCGGCTGGAGCACCTAACAATGGAATCCTGGTATTTCTCACACCAGTACTACCATTACATACTTTCCTAGCCTCCATCTGCTATCCCACATAGGTCTACGATTATCGACCCATTGGTGAGAGACAAGTTTCAGCTTTGTCAATCAAAAATGGATTGGTCAAAAAAAAAAAAAAAAAAAAAAAAATATTTATTACTCCATGTACAGAATTTTGAGCATGCATATAAAAAGGCATCAAAATATGTAAAGTATTTGCCTTTTTTCGCTCGATGCTACTGATTTGATTGTAAGAAATGAAAATAATATTTTTGTTTTCATGGAGGTATGAACCGAAAAACCTAATCACACTTATGTATGAATCAGCTTCGCGTATTCATACAGTCTGGTTAATTTTTTCGACTCATACCTCCATGAAAACAAAAAATATTCTCTTAATCTCTTAAATAGATTAATTTTCAGTTTCGTCATAATCGGGCGTTCTGATTGGTCGATTTTTTTTTCATAACTTCATGAACACAATTTGAGCACACACCGATTTTGAATGCTTCGCGCAAAATAGTTCTACACAAAAAGGTATCAAAAATTGTTAAGTTTTTGCTTTTTTCGCTCGATACTATTAAAATATTAGAAATGAAGAGAATATTTGTTATTTCTTAATAGAGGTATGAAACGAAAAAAGTAAGCAGACTCTTTGTTCATGGATATATGGATTTTTTCCCGGCCAATAAGAACGCTCGTTTTTGATAGACGAAACTAATAATTAAATTATACTTTTATTCCGCCAATAGGAACGTGAGCCGGAAGTACAAGCTACGTATCATCTTGTGACTTGACTCTTGCGCGCCCTATTTACTATACTGAGGTTATAGTGAGTAATCAACGGTCAGTTTTGTCCATACCTGTATTGATGAAATTGACCTTTGATCACTTACTATGTACAAGTTCTAGTGAGTGATCAAAGGTCAGTTTTGTCCATACCTGTCCATACCTGTGTAGACAAATTTGACCTTTGATCACTCGATATGAACAAGTTATATAGAAAGATAAATAGTCAATTTTGTCCATGCCTGTAGAAACAAGTTTGACCTTTGATCACTCATTATGTACACGTTGAAAAATGTCCAAAATGTTTTCTACAAAAACAAGTTAACAAAAAACAGGAGCGATAGTTGATACATTTAGGTCTATTGTACTGGAGAAATATTGAGGGATCCAGACGGAATCCCTAGCTTGAGATTGCTGGGTTCCTTCCAATTTTCAGGGATCCTTGGGATCCCGAGACACTGTTAGTGTCGACCCCTGAATTATGTTAAACTTGAGTTAAGAGACCACTCAACGGGGGACGGTCAAAATATGGTCGTTTGAGAGAACGATCACTTGATGACAATTTCGGGATTTATTTTTCGCACAGTTCGAGACTTACAGCAGCATTGAAACATCTGAAGTGTAAAGCACTTATGCGATTCTCCTTAAATTTTCGTATTCGAAGATTCGTATTCAACGGGTAAATATGAAAAGTTTCACTCGAAATGTTTGAAAATTGTGTTATCTATGAGTATTTTGCAACAGCCATCACGCCACTGAGAGGATATCACGTATCACGACGTGACGTCGTTTAACCCTTTCCAGCCTAATGACGCTTTTAGACACCCAAAAGAAGAAGAAGAAGAAGAAAAAAAACACAACACACACACACACACACACACACACACACACACACACACACACACACACACACACACACACACACACACACACACACACACACACACACACACACACACACACACACACACACACCACCACCACCACCACCACCACCAACAACAACAACAACAACAACACAAAACACACACACACAAAAAAAAAACACACAAAAAAACCAACAAAAAAACAACAATACTTTGGAAGACATTGTGGAGAATGAAGAAATTGCTCGTTACAATCAATTTCCTCATTATCCACAATGTTTTCTATCTAAAAGACAAATAATTATTCTCTGCAACTTCTTTCGATTTGTACCAGTCTAAAATTTTGCTTTTAGATAAATGCAAGTTCGTCAGGGAACACAAACTACATTCAAGAAATTTTTAACTCTGATTTCAATATTTCAGCATATTGCTTTTTTTTCAAGAAAAAAAAAATCATGAACTTTTCTACTTCTACATTTTCACACTTTTTGTCTACCATTTGAACCGACCAATCAAATAATTTATTCAGCCCGGAGATTGAGCTTATCAACTCTAAAATTCGCCGCCATTTTTGTTTACCGTTATTGTTGGTTTGGCCACTTAAACGTCGTAACTACAGCTTATTCAAGCTGTATTCACGACGTTTAGGTCACCAACAAACCATTTCACTTTTTTGTTACATGCTACTGGCCATAAATTTTGCAAAATGACGCTTTTAAAAATCGAAGCGAAACTTCCTGCTGGAGTTAATGGGCGGGCCTAGGTGGACAGTGGGCGGGGCCAGCGATTGGTCAATTGAGTAAAAACAGTATGGTAATCATCGGAACCGTGCATATGCAAGTAACGTACGTAATGCCATAATGCACGTTAAGCCGTTATGTACTTGGCCATCGCGGTTTTTAACCCATTCCCACATAATGACGATCCTAAAGAAAAATGCTTTGCATAACATTGTGAAGGAACAAAATGAAGGAACAAAATGAAGAAATTGCTGGTTACAAGCATTTACTCATGATCGCAATGTTTCTAACCCAAAACTCAAAGACTTTTTAAAATTTCATCAACACAAAACTGTCGTATTCAACTTCTTCCAGTTTGACAAGTCTATTTTTTTGTGTGGGTTAAAGGCTAATCGCGGGTTTACAAAGTGTCTAAAACCGTCAGAATTCCAATACTTGTGGTGAATAACCGTCACCCCTTTTTTCTTTTCAATGACGGATTGCCACCATTCATTCTAATGCTATTTTAAGATTTTTTCATCGATATCAACCAATGACGCTTAAGCATCACAGTGAAAATGAAATTTGTGACGAATCTCCATCACAATTAATTGTTACAGCTAGCCATCAGAAACTAGGCTGTTCATTTCATCGGCTAGACTGGCTACAGTTGTTTTTGTTTATGCCTTTAACCCTTGTCATACTGAATCCGGAATATACCGGTTTTGCAGGAGGTGTAGACCAAGATCGGCCTGTACATAAGTGCAGTCTAATCTTGGTCTACACATCCCGCTTGTACTTTTCCTGCCAGACTTGTTTATGAAATTGAATTCTAAAAGAAATATTGATTTTGAACAACAAGTTCTATCAGTGCTTTCAGCCCTTTGATTTTTAAAGCAGTTCAGTAAGGTAATCTATACAGCATGACAAGGATTAATGCATAGTATTTTTCCTCATGTATGTCTCTTTAATCCAAGTTTATGCTTGTGGCTAGAGCTGAATCTTTTGAAGGCATGGGACTTAAATGACATCCTTGTCCAACATTGGATGGATTTAATTCCCCTTAACTTCTGGTAGCCTGAATTCTCATTGACTTATGCCTAGATCTCCTATTATAATAAGAACAGTAAGTTTCCCGAGCATACCTCTTTCATTAACATTTGAGGCTGAATAAATTTTAACCCATTCCCACACAATGACGCTTTTGGACGTCGCCCAAGAAAAACTATTCGGAAAACATTGTGTAAAATGAAGAAATTGGTTGTCACAAGAATTTTCTTCATTTTTCATAATGAATTCCATCCTAAAATTCGAAACAATCTGAAATTAATAAATTTCTAAGAACTTGTCGTCTGCAACTTATTTCAATTTTGACCAGTTTAAAATTTGGCCGACTTGTAATGGTAATGGGTTAAAAAGGAAATTAATAATGACCACGGTTTTCTCTTTTTAACCAAAGAGTTTTTGTGAAACCATTGGGAAATTATTAAGATTGCAAAATATATTTTTTTACGATCTGTCTAACAATTTGATTAGTTTAAAATTTATTTAGATGATAATGATTTTTAGAATTCATTTATAGACATTTTTATAAGCTTCGATACCAAGTCAAAATGTTATTGTTTACAATGAAATCGTTGTACCTTTTCTCCATGATCACGTCATTACTTTCTACGTGATGTCACATTTTAAGAAATGTTTGTTCTGTCTTTAGCCTTACTCCCACAAATCGAAGGATACTCTTTTTAATTTTCCTTTCGCGATTTCTAATCAGCGTGATTCCTGGTGTATTCTCTATAGGAAGCAGAAATGAGAGGGATTAATCTTATATGATAGAACTTGTTTCCAAATACAGGAACAGTTTACAAGGTAAAGTTTGTGTGTATATCGTAGAAATGATATTGACTGACTTGCAGTATTTTTGTAGTCTCAACAGATCAAAGCTACGACAAAATTAACTACGTTTACGATAAAACTTACGCAAGTTTAGTAAAACGCATATATATAATTTATCATAAACGTAAAGTTACGAAAAATCCGCCGTCCTGGGTACGTTCATACTTTTTCATGTTTAACATCCTGTTTATTTAAGTGATGATTTTTTTATGTTTTCATGGAGGTATGAAAAAAAAAACAAAAAAACAAACAAACAAAAAAAAAAAAAAAAAAAAAAAAAAAAAACAACACTGTATGAATTCGCAAATATTCTCTACATTTTTTTTATAATCTACTGCCATCGAGTGAAAAAAGCAAACATTTTACAGATTTTGAAAGGAAAAAATCAATCACACTCTGTGAATACGCGGAGCGGATTCATACATAATTGTGATTAGGTTTTCAATTCATACCTCCATGAAATCCAAGTATCCTTTCTAATTTTCATAAATATTTCTCTCATCGATGGCCAAAATTTATTGACAAATCTCACTCAACCCATTCCCACACAATGACGCTTTTTCATGACCCCCCCTCACCCTCGAAAAACAAAAAACAACTTAGGAAAATATAGTGGAAATTGAAGAAATCGCTTGTAACAAGCAATTTCTTCATTTTTCACATTGTTTTACCCAAAATGACAGTCGTTTATAATTTTATCAAATAACCATTGCAATTTCTTTGAATTTAGACAAGTCTTATTTTTTTTCGTCTGGTAAAGTGTTCATCATGAGTCAAAATGTACAAGCCATATTGTATAACTTGGAGCAATGTTTGATGATTGCAATCTGTATGGGCTCTTTTCCTCATTGGGCTACCTGCATCCTAATACCTGTCTGCTCCTAGGCTTTAATTAACCCATTCCAACTCAATCCCTCCTTTTTACGCCCTCCAAGAAAAAAGTTTTGGAAAACATTGTGGAACTTAAATGAAGAAATTGCTTGTATCAAGCAATTTCTTCATTATCCACAATGTTTTCTATCCAAAAAGGTGAAAAATTTTTAAATTCCATCAACTTGACCTTGTCGTCTGCATCTTCTTTCAATTTGTACCAGTCTAAAATATTGTCAAGTGGGAATAGGTTAAGCCGCCAAAGACTGTTTCAATGGCTGTCGGCAGCCATTACGTATCGTCTACTCAACGAAACGTTCAATCATTTCTATACAATAGCAGAGAGATTATTTTGTTTTTAGGAAAATGTATTATATGCATTTTAAACGCTATTTATCAAATTTAAACATAATCACGTCTTTATTATACAAGCTATTGAGATTAATTATCATTTTTTGAAGAGTATTTTCAGACTCGTTTTATAAATAAAGATTACCAAATGAATTAATATTTCATTCCATCTCATAATTTCAAAGGGATGTAATTATATGAGAAACAATGAAAGGGAATGAACCAAGTTTTTAAAAAGTTTATAAATCTAACTAAGTTACTTCCCTTATAAGATGTCGAGCCAAAATCGCAGACAGCATACAATGAATGTACGTGTGCTGGGAGTTACCAAACGCCAAATGGATATTTGTGTACACAATCTGTTTTTCATTTAAAAACTGAAGCTGCAGTGACGCTGTTTTTGTCGCCAATAATCAGTTATCAGATTTCCCCTGGGTTTGTCGCCATCACTGAAGAGAGAAGTCGACGATTAGCATTGTTTGTCCCGCAAATCGCTATCTAAAAGTAAAATATGTATACAAATTCTGTCAAATCTATTGACCTATTACCTCATGAGAAAAAAATAGACTGGTCCAAAATAAACGAAGTTTAAGACGACAATTTTAAGTTAATGAAATTTTAAAAATCTTTGTCTTTTCGGGTCACGAAACATTATGTTCGTGAAGTTGGCAGAGTAGTAGACTAGCAGACTCAACTTCACGAACATGTAAATGTAAATTGTAAATGTAAATTTGGGGATAACGAAGAAATTGCTTTTATAAGCAATTTCATCATTTTCCACAATGTTTTCCAATGCCCTTTATCTTGAGAGGCCTAATAAAGCGTCATTATCTGGAAAACGGTTAGTTTGAAATCAAATTTTACTCTTGCCACCCGTGTATTAAGTGAACGTTTGCGATTGTCTATCAACACTAGCCAACAATTATGTGGAGCGTTCTGTTGGTTCTGGCAACTTAAACGTCCTAATTGCAGTTTGTTCGGGCTGCAGTTGCGACGTTTAGTTCACCAATCGGCCATTCTACTCCTTTTGTTAAAGGTAAGTGACCCGTAGAAATATTGCAAAATCACGTCGTTCAATATCAAAGAAGTATTCCCTGTTGGAGGTCAATTGGCGTTATCAGCGATCTTTCAATCGGAGGCAAACATTTTGATGCAGATCCTATATGCAGCGTTACGCTTTCTAGATATCTTTCGACGGTTAAACCCATTCCCTTACACCCCCCTACCATTTAACCCATTACCTACAAGAAAAATTTTGACTGGTCCTAATTGAAAGGAGTTGCAGAAGACATTTCAAAGTTTGTGGAATTTTTTATGTATTTTACCCAAGTACCCTACGCCAGACGTTCACGACACGTGACATAACTACCTGTTTCGTTGTTTTGAAATCCCTCAGAGGTGATCTTAGTTTGAAACCTAGTCATGTCAAGGACCCCCTTCTTGAATTCTAAAATAGTGCGTATTTAGCCGAAACGCTGGGAAACCTCTAGAGGCAATAAGGCACTAGCAGTCGAAATGTACACCCGTTGGCTTGAGATTTGTTTGTTTGAATGGGGTTTTACGCCGCTTTCAACAATCTTTCAGTTATATCGCGGCGGCTGGAGCACCTAACAATGGAATCCTGGTATTTCTCACACCAGTACTACCATTACTTCCTTTCCTAGCCTCCAGCTGCTATCCCACATAGGTCTACGATTATCGACCCATTGGTGAGAGACAAATAGTCGGAAAGGATGAGTGCCGCCGTCGGGGATCGAACCCGGGACCTTTAGATTGACAGTCCGACGCGCTACCAACTGCGCTATGACGGCGGCTGTTGGCTTGAGAACTTGGCTATATCGCTTGGTCTGCACGAGACAGTTGTAACTGCCTATATGCTTATAGGCAGTTACAATTGTTTCGCGCTGACCCATCGAAATACGAATAATGTTGTCATTCGTAACCAAAAATCACTTACATTAATCATTCAAAATTCCCCGTTCCCCAGACTGTCTGCGTAATTTTTGTTGTTTCTAATGTGCAGTCCACTACATGTATGCATCACAGGTCTTAAAAGTATAATTTTTTAAGTATGAAAACATACGTACTCAATAGTAGCCGATAGTAGATATGTACACATACTGATATTCTGTTTTGGGTGGTATAGTCCATTGCCTTGGCAGTCTATTTTCAGAAAACCTAGTTTTATCTCTGTCCCACTTTTTCGTCCAATTCCCATCCAGAAGCATGGGCCAGGACGATGCTTATGACTTTCCTAGGTAGAAGGGGACCCTATAGAATATTCGTTGAAATGTGTAAAGAAC